>WAAG01091121.1:0-69074 GCA_013390105.1 Tichodroma muraria
AGGATGAATCTCTCCCAGGATCAGCCTCTGCTGGGACCGGTGTCAGTACAGATGGAGAACCTGGATCTGGAGAACCAGAGGAATCCATCCTGGCTAGAGAGCCTGAGACAGAAACAAAACCAGAAGGAGATCATACCTCAGCCAAAGAACCTGGATCAGAAGGGCAAGTTAGTCAAGAAGAAAGTGGAGCTACAGAGACAACACCTGAAGCTACACGCACGGCCTCAGGAGACAGAGCCATGATGGACAGGGATGTCTCTGATTCCCAACAGGACGCTCCAGCTGCAGAGGCTGAGAAAGAAACCCCTGCAAACAACCAGGGCCAGTCTGACCAACAGACAAGCTTAGAAACAAGACTGCAGGGTGAGGATCTTCTGCATGACCAGGGTATAGGTAAAGTGTTCTCCATTTTTCTGACAGACCTTAATCATTTTCAGTGTATATATTTGGACTGGTGTAACTACAGGGTGTTTAAAATCCATTTCAAAAGCATGTGAGTGATTTCTGAGTAGAGAAGACCATAAGCTTTGCTATCTTCTCGGCAGGGTGCTTTCTGCCAAGGTTTCAGAGCTTATTCCTCTCACAGGATGGCAGGTGAGTCACTTTGCTGGTGATCTGTATTCAAGGCACCGAGCAGACACTTTAATTCAAGCAGGGACTTTGTGAAGCAGCAGCATTTTTATAATAAGGAGAAACTTTATGTTCTGTTTCACTCTATAATATTACTATAGCAAGACAGGAACCTGAGGACATTAAATCTAGAAATTACTTAAATAACTTTTAGACTGTGACTGCCTATAGGGAGATGTTATATGAGATCATCTAGCAGGAGCCTTTTATTTTGATCTCTCACTGTGTTTCCAAAGCATGATCCTGCTTCATTGTCTACAAAGGCCTTTGTTTTAGGAAGGCTGCAATCACACAACTGTGTTTCAAAGAGGAATTTTCTTAAACATCCTAGAAGGGCCAACCTCCTTGCTAGCACTCTGCGAACACTCTTGTCTCTCACGGTTTAGAGCACTGCAAGAACTGTGGGTCTACGTTGTCTGAGCAATCCAGGGACAGATTCATTATGTCAGGGGTTGCAAAGCTGATGGCGCAGCCCCCTGGTACCTACAGCTTTCTGTGGTAACTTCCAGTGCACAGCACTACCCTGTCCTTCAGTCAGTCCTTGGATGTGCATCCTGTTTGTCTGGGACAGCAGTCCCTCAATGAGGTCTTTGTCTCAGACAGCCCCCTGCTGAGTAACAGCAATTCCAGCTCACCTGTAGTCAGGGTTTGACCTGGCTGTAGGACGGCATCCATGCCAGACTGGATCTGCAGAGCTACTATTAGAACAGTATAAGCAGATTAAGGCCTTTACTCAGCATGGAGTCAGTCTGTATTCAGCCATAATTTCCCTGGATAGGAAGTACAGGATTGAGGGCTGTGTTGATAGCTGCCACGTGGTTGGCTTTAGGGCAGCATTTGGCTTCCTGTGACACACTGTGCTTTCTGCCTTTCAGACTCAGCTCCCAGCGTGGCAGAGATTCAGAACCGTCAGGATTCTTGTACTGAGAGTTCCTTTGCTGCAAGCTGCCTCACCCTGCCACAGTTTGTACAACTCATGGACAATTTTGTTGGTGAAGATGTTTCTCTGTCTACTGTGAAGAGGCTTACTGCATTTATCAAAGGAGAATACAAACAGACAGAAGAGGAAAAAAAGAAACAACTAGAAAAAGTAAATATTGATAAGTTTTGCTGATCCCATGTCCAAACAAAAACCAAGCAAATGCCCACAGACACTTTGCAAAGTCAACTGTTAATCTGATGCTGGCAGAGCTCTCCACTTGCAGCCTTGCATCCTCTGTTCCTTCAGGAGACCTTTTACCCCTTTGTTTTCATACAGATGCTCCCTCCCTAGCCCTCAGCTCTGGAAGTGATGATTCATCCTGTAAGAGGTTGTCTGTCTGTCCTAGAGCTGGACTCAGTAAGACAACAGTTGATAGTTAATTGAGAAAGAGCCCAAAACATTCCATTCTGCTTATTCACCTTTATAATAGCCAAGAACCTGATCTCTGACCTACTGCACTGGCATGTACATAGGAGGTTGTGGATGTTTGGGGAGGATTTTAAAATAAGTATGTTTGGGTTTGCCAGGTGCATGGCTGATGTCAATGTGCACAGGCTTCTTTGCATTTAAGTTACAAGGTGCTCTTGCCATGTGTTGAAAAAAAAAAGCTCCCCTTCCTCAAGCCCAGCATCAGGGTGCCTCATATCACTTCAGGTCTGTTTTGTGGTGCATTTCTCTAGCTGTGTTTTCCTCAGACCTCTTTCTAGTTCCCTCTGTGCTGCTGACCTAATTTGAATGAGATATTGGATCTGACGGCTCCACAGTCCTCACTGAACACAGCACACACTGCCAGTATTTTGGCCTTTGAGAGAATTCCACTCCAGCCAGTTATCCCTCTATGCTGGGTTTAGAGGACAAATGGTAACATGTATTTGCTTGGAGCCCACACACTTCAGGGCAGCACCAGCAAAATAGCAGTTTACAGAAATATGAACTGTCATGTCTCAGGGTGTCACTGACAAGGCTGTGGTTAGCTCTTGCTGGGGAGACATTTGTGTTCTGGGAAACTTGCACTTACCTGAGCTGACCTCACCTTAAATCCAGCACAGGCTTCATTTGTCCACTGTGAAATAACTCTCTGCAGTGCTGGTCCTGCCTAGTAAACTGAACTGTCACCCGTGTTTAGTGTTTCTAAGTTATCTCCTAGGTTTAATTCATTTCTAGGTCTGAGCCATGTATGTACAGATTCAGCCTGGCCCATAGGAATGATGTGATTGGCACAACCAGTGCAGAGGGTGTCCACACTTGTGTAGTGTCCACACTTGTGTAGTATCCCCATTTGTGTAGTGTCCAGCATCAGTGTCCAGGAGTTACCAAACACCATCTGTTCCTCTGTTGCAGGTTCACCACATGTCTCATGTGGCCCAAAGGAAACAGCTTTTGGAGGCACTTTTTGAAAAGTGGGACAGCAATGCATGTGGGTCTCTGGACCTGGAAGAGGTGGTTGCTGTTCTGAGCACCTTCAAGGGAGGCATGGGAAAAGAGGCCTTGATGAAGGGTAAGGAAAAATCTCTGCTCTGTGAGAACAACACAGGAGGCCTTCAGCCATCCAGTGACAGGGCCAATGAGGTTGTTCCAAGCACCATTTTGGTTTGGCAAGCAGTCATAAGCATACACAGTATGAGGTTTAAAATGGAAAGGAACAGTTACCCAGACCTATTTGTTAATGCATTGCTCCATCCCCTCCTCCTGTGCAAGATTCCCAGGCAGAGAGGTAGCCCAATGTTTTAATGACACTGGGATGAGTTGAAAAATTTTTTCAGCTGTAACATGCAATGTATACATGTGATATGGCAGTGAAAAAACACACATAAAGCCTGGGGACATGTTTGCACTTTTAGTCTAGTTCATCTGTGTTATTCAGCTATTTTTAATAGATACATTTTACTGTGCTTCCAGCAGGAATGTACCTCACAGGAGAGAGCAGCTTTCTTTATGGATCTCAAATAGCCTGTAGTTACCCACACTGTCGCACAGCTCTCATGAATTACAGAGCAGCTTCGAGAATCACTTCTCTGTTGGTTATTTCACTGCAAAAACTTAGCTAATTTGGTCCTTGATAGAAAGGACTTGGGTCCATCACAAGTGCTGCAGGTTCACCTGAACCTGTCTGGCAGCCTCATGCATATTAACATGTGGGCATAAGGTGCTCTGAAACACTGTATTAGCAATTAGGAACATGTCTGGATGTGTGCTTGGGTGGAAAGGACTGGTTTTTTCATCTCCAAGCTCATCTTCATGCTGCTTGTTCTGCTGCAAATCACTAAAAATGGCTCACTTTGGCAACTACCAAAATCTCTTTATCCTTTAGTTCACTGGAGGCAGCTGGTGGGGTGGGGAGCACGCCAGCATGTCACAGTTAATCATCTCCAGGCTGTCCAGCCAGGAGAAACTGGCAGTTCACTGCTCTCTTGTATTCAAAGCATGCCAGAACATACCATGGAAATATGGAAGGACACAGTCCCTTCCATGAAGGGCTCGTAAACTAAAGGACAAATAAATAGAAAGGGAGCATAGCAAAATCAATACCACCTACCAGCAACGTGAACTATTTCTAGCAGCCTCAACCTAATCTCTCAAGGATGTGGTACAAGCAGGTTTGGGGAAGGGTTCACAGATATTGCACTTTTGGATGGAAACACCGAGTAAAAGAGAGAGTAGAATTATATGATTGTTCTTGCAAGTGAAAAGTGTAACATCAGATATAAAGGAGAAAATAATTCATTATGCTGTGGCTCAGTAGTGAAGGGAGTGATCACATTCAACTTCATGTGTTTGGTTTTTTTTCTGCATCCCTTTCTTCAAAGTGAGGAGAAAGTGGAGGTAAAAATCCAAACATTTTATATGATCAAAAAATTCTCCACCTTGATTTTCTGTCAGAAAATCAAAAATTAAATTAGAATACTGGATGTTCCTTAGATGATGGGCTAGATAAGACAGCATTAAGCATCATGACCCCACCATGATTGGGGCCAAGTTAGTACTTGCTACTTCTTCAGCTAAAATCTGTGATAATGACGATAAAACGGTTTGGATTGGAAGGCACCTGTAAAGATCATCTAATCCAACACCCTGCCTTGAGCAGGGACATCTTCGGGTCCAACAGAATTTAAAAAGAGGATGCAGAAGAAACGATGGAAGCGTCAGTCACAGAGACGCCGTGAAGCCCGGGCTCCGGGAGCCAGACAGCGCCTGCACGTTCCTCAGGCTGTGCAAGAGCACCCCCGTGAGCCCAGAGCCGGGGCTGGGCAGAGCTCTGACCGACCGGCTGCGGAGTTAAGCAGAACCAGGAGAGAAACCAGGGCTGTGCGGGGTTCTTTCTCATAGGACGGAAGCAGGCAGGCATCTAGAGAAAAGGGTGTCTGTTTCCAGTCTGGAAACTGGAGATTACCTGCCAGTGTGACCACGTCCATGTAGGAGACAGCTGAAAGAAACCTAGAAGGATTGGGCTGGATGGACTTCACCCAAAGCTTGTTTAGGTCTTCACTCGTATTTTGCAAAACTGATTAATCAATTAGATTTTCCCTGTCTTATTTTCTATTTTTTTTTTTCCCTACTAGCAAAGGAACAGCTTTGCTCCCGATACCCACAGCTCAGTAGAGTGGGGAAGCTATCCTCAAAGGCATTCCAGACTTTCCTTGAGTTAATTGCTTCCAAGTTCACTGGCAATGAGGATGAAACTATTGATAACTTGGTGAGATTCCTGACCACGAGTGTGGAACAAAGTCACACCAAGAGCTTGCAAAGTTCAGCCAGGAGGAAATGGCTGCAGGATATCCAGCAAGCGGCTGAGACCAGCGGATCAAGCATGGAACCAGTGTACAAAGCAGTGATTAAGGTCCTGTCCCAGGTAGGCATTCTTGCTCTGCCAGTACTGAAGGAATTTCATGGATAATTTTGTCTCACTTATGGAAGAGCTGATTCAGGTCAGATTTGAAAATCCATAGCTTAGTAGTTTTGGAGCTTCTGAAATGAAACACACCAGAGTCAGTTTGGGACAAAGATGGTTAATTTGTAGTGGAAGTAGTTTCAATTTTTTAATTTACAGCTGCAACTTTAGCTGTTTTTCCTCACCATTAAAGCCCTCCTCAAACCAAACTTCTCAGTGTAGCTGAAGTGTTCTTGCAGTGTTGTCTAGGTTTTAAATGTGGCAACTCTGGCACTTGTTTGTTTTTTTCTTAAAGGAATCTCCTATTGGAGAAGAAATCCATAGGATTTTTCTTAGGCACAGATTATAGTTAGGGATTCTTTTTCTATTTACTCATCCCCATTAGCAACAGCAAAAAGGAAATCAGTTTCCCTTGCCAATCAAAATACTGAGTGTTTGTGCTTGTCACAGGGTGCACCAGGCAGACATGGCCACAGCAGAGACACAGCCGTGTCATGGGGCTGGTGACACACAGACTCAGTGACCCAGAGCAGCATCTCAGCCAAAATTGAACAAGTGCTAAGTCCGTTAAATAAGTGCCAGTGGCTAATGTGCAGACTGTAATGGGGAACATTTGGTTGCTAGGACATGGAAGCCCATGGGGCTAACAAGAGGATCAGTGCATATATTGCCCTTTTGGAAGAGAACCAGCTCTCCCCAGAGCAGGGACAGGTTCTCCTGCGCTACGTGGCCTGTACTGCAGACGATGCTCCCCATGTCCTAAACCAAGTACTGCACAGAGACATGAAAGGAATCAGGTAAGGAAAGCTGCAAATATCTGTTCTTTTTCCTCTAAACTGTTTGGAATGTATGGGGCAGTGGTTGGGGTGCACTGGAAGCTGAGGTTGATGGAGTACTCCAGAGAGGAAATCTCCCAAGAGACTGCTGTGGAATGATCCAATATCCTATGCATGTCCTTATACTCTGCATGGTCTGCTTAGAACTACTCTGTTTGGGATTTCACTCCTTTCCTTGGGGAGATTAGCTCACAGTCCAATAAATCTCATCCTTTAGCAAATGTCTGTGGCATTGGGCCTACATTTTCTTCTTTAAAAATTAATTCCCTTATGCCAGTTCATATCCAAAGGATATATTTGAGAACAATGCCTTTCCTTCCCTAGTGTTTATGCTATAAACAGCTTTCATGCTTCTTCATTTGTCATTTCAAAAAGCTAGACATATTTGTCTCTTTAAACATTGCTGCCTCTAACCTATTAAGTGTAACTGCTGCTTGCTTCTGTATTCCTTTTCATTCCATGCATTAGCTGATGCTTTTAAAATGTCCTAAGGATGAAAAGTGCCTCTTTATTACCACTGCCTTTGGGATGCAAATGGTAAATGTGGTATTGTTGAGTATGATCAGGCTATGGAGCTCACACCTTCCTCCTCTGATGCCAAGAAACAGGGAGAGATCAAAGCTGCAGTATTTACTGTTTCACTAAAGGTTTTCTGCTCCTCCTGACAAACCTCCTCATAAATTTATATTTCAGCTTTGCAGCCATTGACCAGGGAAAGCCAATCTACGTTCCAAGAGTTCAGCTCCATGGAAACGTTCACTTCTGGAACTCTGGCCGCCCTGAGGAGGAGAGGAAAGGTTCACTTCTGGTGCTGCCCCTGTATGATGCTCATTGGAGAGTTTTTGGCATTCTAGGACTTGACACTCTTTGGGACCAGTGTCACAAATCCATCTTCCTGATCCATGAGATCACTTTCTATGAGGTGGGCATCATCAGAAAGCAGTTTGTTATTCCAGCCCGCAAAAAACTTGTGAATTTTACATATTTGTTCTGAGTAAATGTAAGATGTACAGCTAAAAAAATATCTGTGGGTCCCCTTCTGCAGTATATGGGTAAAGTGGTCTAAGGAGAGCACCTTATCAGTATCCTGCTGATTAGAATCTTATGTGAAATTTATTATGAAGTATCTCTTCAATATCAATATCTATTGATATCTCTATCAATAATTTATTAATCTTCTCCTGACTAGGACGTTAATTGACCTTTTGTGAAGTCCAAAGATAGCAGCTTTTATTTCCCGAAGCTCTCAATCTCATATTTGTGTTCGTTTCCATAAAATTACATTATACCTTACTTTTTATGTGGTGGAATAATTATAAGTGACAGCCGTCTGGATTTCTTTGGGATGCTCTTTGGGATCAGCCTCACTGTGGATGCATCATCTGGGCAGCAGGGAGCGCAGCAAGCCAACCTTACCAGTCCATTTGGCAATTTTCACTAAAAATCAGCTGTCTGGTTAAGGGCTTGGCCGTGACCGGGTACTGAGTACTTCAGGGCATTATTTGATAAGGGACATTTCACAGTCACTTTTCCGCTTTACAAATTCTGATTAAAGCAGTTTGTTACGACATGAACATTTCCCCAGCTTTTTTCTCCCAAATTGTGTGGACTTGTCTGGCTCACATGGAGGAATCTGCTTTCACAGGGAGTTTGCCATGCATTCAGCAAAGCCTACCACCACATCTGCATGCGGGAAAATGTCCTACAAGTGGCTGTCACTGCTCTGGACTGGTTGTATCCCAGGACACCCAGCATCAAGGCTGTCACAACCTATCTGGTGGCACCTGGCAAAGACAAGGTACAGCAGAGAAAAGGTCTGTAATCATCAGGGGCTGAAAGGCTGCTTTAGAGAGGAAGTGCCATCTCCAGCTGCCTGTGTTTTTCCAGTGGTTTTATCATTAAAGATTCTTGTGCCTGCTCGTGCAACAAAAGGGCTACAAAGGTAGAGAGGGAAGATTCCCTCTGTAAAGGAGACCTCTCTTCATTCTTTTCATCCTCCCATGTAAAAGAATTCAAGAGCACTGCTAATATAGCCCTTTCTCCATATGAAAAGGGAATATTCTCCTACTTCAGTGCTGACTGCTGCATAGCAACCAATAGAGCAGAGCCCCACACCCATCCATCCATCCATAGCTTTGCTGTCTGGTACTGCCACTAAGGGAAATTCTTCTCTTTGTAGCTCCTCTGCATGTCAAAATTATGGTATTTTATAGGGACAAGAGAATGTTCCAACTAATGTATTAGCTCTTTGTTCTGAACTTATGTCAGCAGCCAAGATGTAAATACAGCTCAGGAAGTGGCTGGTTCCCAATTAGCTGGCTTGTAAAGGCAGCCCCACTTCATGCAGGTCATATTCCAGTTGTTCAGCAGGCACTCGGGCCTGGGAAACTTGTCACTTTATGTATCAGTGAGTTAAGAAGACAAAAAAGTAAATGCAATATTTAGGACTGATCCCGTGTCATCCCAAAGTCTGTATGACATCTGCTGCAGTCATAATTCAGCTGCTTCCTCTGATAAGCATGGTTTATGTTGGCAGTGTTCTGTTGTCATTCCAGGCTCAGCACTATTCCTGTGTTGGCTGCCTGATAGCCAGGTCACTCACTCCCCTCTGTGCTTTCCATGTGTCAAGACACACTGACACAAACATGACATGAGAAAAGATTGCAAGAGGATGGGAAAAAGAATGAAAACCTCTAGACCTGTGGGTGTTCCTCAGTAGAGGGCCTGGGGTGGATTAAATAGTCTGGCTGAGGAAGGCCCAGGGCACATTCTTCACCCTTCTCCGGGAATAAAATTAAGCGGTGTTGGGAGATGTCTTTAAACAATTCCATTGCTCTTGAATGTACATGGGAGTTTCCTATAAGAAACCATTTCCTCCCTTTCCAAGCTTCAAAATATCTGTTCCTTTCTTGGATGCATATAAACCTTTCTTTTCTCTCTGGCAGAACTATGTTCTGTTCAAGGTGATCACTACAGATAACACAGGACAAAAGGAAATCCACAGCTCTCCCATTGTTCTCCTCAGAGAGGAAAACCTCCTCAGGTAGGCTCCAGCACCTGCAATGGGACTCTGCTCCTTGACTCAACCTGCATCAGGCTGACCCACACTACATGAAGCCCCTGGCAGTGCAGCCCTGAGAGTGTCTGGCTGCAGCTCTCTCACTGTCAAGGCTTCTGGTGTGTATGCACATGGCACTGAACTGTGAAGGGCTAAGGAGTATTTTCTCTTTGACTTTACGCTGAAAAAAACTTCCGACTTAATGCTTAACAGCTGAGCTGCCAAGGCTTGCAGGATTACAGCCTACACTGAACCATTTTACTCTTTAGAATAATCTGTATTTCTTCCTGGCCATATTAGTCTCATTTCCTTCAATTCTCTTTTCCTTCCACTGCCAAGATCCTCACAGACTTGTCTTTTAAGCATATCATCCTTGTTGTCAAAGTTGCTTGAACAGCCATTTGCTGTTTTTACTTTTCATAAAACTGTCTAGAACAAATGTCAGTGCAGTTAGAAACAGCAAACTGCTTTTAAAGCAAGATTTGTTAAATTCTCATGATTTTCAGCAATCACCTCGGCTAAGCAATATTGTGTTCCCAATGCTATTTTTTCCTTTGTGTACATACCTTGAACAATACTTAAAGCTGTGCAAATTTCACTTCAAGGAAACAAACGATGATTTAGTAATGTAATACCTTTATTTTAACAACAAGAGATGAATGGCATCTTAAATACGCTAAGTAAATCACCAAAACAAAACAGGATGGTAAATTCTAGCACATTTCATTTCAGACATTACCTTTTCAAGTGCACAGACAGCTCTGAGGTGACTCTCACTTCTGTCTATGGAGAACACCACATTGCAGTACCTCTCCATGACCTATCAAGACAAACTCTTGGCATATTTGATATCAGCATCGGACAGCACAAGAAATTACCACCTCAGGAACAGAAAGAGCTGCAGAAAATGCTAAAGATGGCCCAAGCTGCCTGCTCGGAGATCCTGCAGAGGTCTCTAGAGGAAAGAGAACCGACACAAGTGCTGGGTATTTTGCATACAGATGTGAGATAGTTTTTTGGGGTGAAATTAGGAGTCTCAGTAAAACTATATTAAAAGTATCATTCCTACAAGTATGGAAACCCAAATACAAATCCTTGGTATGTATAAACTACTCCTGAGCACGTATCAGAGCTTAGCAGAGCAGAGTTAAACAGAACGGGCAGATTTTAACTATGGCTCACAGGGTACTTCATGCTGAAATCAAAGGTGTGAAGCAGACACCTTGTTGCCCTCAGGGATCTAGCACATAGACTGTCAGTCAGTAATATAAGTCCTGAGTAGCAGATGTTTCTGAGCAGCTTCTTGAAAGGTTTGGTTTTGATTGCAGAGGCAGAACGTGTGGCAAATATGAGGCACGCAGGGATTCTGTTCCACCGGTTCATGCTGCAGGAGCTGCGTGAGTGTGTCCAGAAACTCAGTGCTGAGAGCTTTGCTGGACTAAAGAGCTGTGCAGAACCCCCAGCTGTGGTACACGACGTAGTTAAGGCTGTGCTGCTGCTTTTGCATCCAGACTGGAAGGGCTCAGAGGAGACTGAGAGCTGGAGTCAGTGTAAACTGGTGAGAATTCAAATTGTTGAGAGTTTGTTTTCTATTCTTCCTCCTCCAATAAGATGCAGTGGAATTTGCCAAGGGGGAAATGGCAGTGAAATAATTCATTGCCTATAGATTTCCTATATGTTTCTCATCTATTTTTCATTCTGTAAGCTTTTCACAAACACCCTAATCTTTTTGTTCTCTGCATTGCAGAAACTTGATGACAATTTGATTCAGGAGATTTATTGCTTTGATCCTACTGCTTCATCTGTGCAAGTTCAAGCAGAACTGCTGCTGGACCTCATCACTGGTAAATATCATAAACTCATTGTGAGGTTACCAGGCACGGTTCAACAATGAAACCGTGTCAATGGCAACGTTCAGCTGAGTGCTTTTAAGGGCCTTACTTCAGAAATTAACTTTGCACAATAGATTAAACAACAGATAATTGGTCCTGAATATCTACAGTCTTTTTTGGTTAATAGAAATCAACCTGTTAAATTTAGAGTGAAAATTCACTGCCTTCAGGAAAGGGGAGCAGATCAGCTTTGAAACCTTCCAGAACAAGTGACCTCATTGTAAACCTCCCGATAAGCATGAGGAATGAGGGCTCTTTTGGCAAGTAATACGTAAAGACATATGAAGAATGATGGTTCTTTTGGCAAGCAAATCTGCTCCAGACCTCTGTGCTCTGCCCTAGAGGCTGACCCATTTCCAAACAGGAACACATAGTGTGAGCCCTCCTCTTCATAAACACCATCTGCCAAGTGCTTAATGTACTCACAGGCCACAGACAGGAGCTGTTTGTCAGTCTGTCTTTATCTCCTTTAATGAACGTGAGCTTTTTTGGGGGCCAGAGCAGTGAAGAGGCTGTTATTATTTGCAATATCTCTGCAAGAGAAATTACTTGTTCTTGTAGATCTCTCTCTTCATGATCTAATACCAGTCTGAGAGGCCTGTTAAAAGCCAAATGTGGACAAGAGTTATTACTTTAGCTGGGGATATTTATCAACAGTACCCTGCAGCTGATAAAGAGTAAACACTTGAGGCACTCATAGTTCCTTTTCATGTGTTCTCCTCATATATATTAAACCAATTCACTGGAAAGAACAAAACAGGCCTGAAGCATCCAGTTTTCCTGCAGTTAGGGACGCTGATGTAATTAGATTAAAGAATGTAGCTTTGGAAACTGCAGGTGTGTTAGGAAAGGTTGGTTTCTCAGGATGGAACCTATTCTGAGAGAACAGTGTCAGATCAGGGGTATGAATGGAGGTATAACTCACAGTTATGAGAATTCCATTAAAATAAACATCAGGTAATGTCAATACATTCCACCATTCCTGGTATTGCATTCAGGGTAAATTCTGCTGAGTGGATGATCATTGTGGCAACACTGCTCATGGTTTTGACTTTCCCTGTTGTATTTACAGCTGTTTTTTTTTTTTGTTCCAGGTGTCCCTCAAGCAGCAGTGTGGCAGCAGGACTCTGCTCCAGCTGAATACCTGTACCAGTGGCTTCACACCTGCCTGGCTCTCGCAGAGATCACAAAGAGCCAACACACTTAAAAAAACATCCTTAGCACCTTTTGGCGTCCAGTTCTAGTGTGCCTCCAAATAAATCCCTTAATTTCTTATCTAACCTTCATGATTCTGGAGTTTCACATCTTTTATTAAATTAACTGTTGATTTTCTATTTTTATGCATAGGCACTAGTATTTGTCGTTAAAATGGCTTAAATCTGTTAAGGATTATTAGTTAAGATGATAGGGAGTCTGTTAAGGATTATCAAGAAAAAGCAACAGAAACATTAAAGGGAAGAATTTCATCGGTATAGCTACTGAATTTTAAAGGCTTAATCAAAGTTTTATGGGTTTTTTTAATATTAAATCTGATGGGAAAACAAGGCAGGGACATCTTTATGGCTCCCAAGTTCCAATGCTCATACATGATACAGCATTAATTTTCAAGGTTCAGTTTCCTTAAAGGACCTTTTAGGAATAATTTTAAATAAAGGTTGTTAATCAGCATTTTGTAACGTTCTTCTGAACACGCAGAAAAGTCCAACACTATTAATATAACACAAAAAGCTTTCTTATTGGGATAAAGCTTGAGATTACAGCAGCTGCACTGTCTGCAGTGAGAGTTCATCTTTCCAATAACGTCCCTTTTGGCAGAATCACTTTTTTAATAACATTTTGGGAAATTAAACTCCTCTTTCAGTCTTTAGCGGGGAAACAAGTGACAGGTCAGTGATGGATGGGGGGACCAGCGTGTCTCCTCAACCCCGGCCCGGGGAGCGGCGACCACCGGCGGCCCCGGCAGCGTCTCGGCGCCTTTTCCCCCTCAGGGCTTCTCCCTCCTCAGGGACGGCTCCCGCCGCTGCCCCCGGCTCCCCGCGCTGCTCCCCTCAGGGAGCGCCAGCCATCGCCCTTCCCAGATCAGCACTTTCGCCCCTCGACAACGCGCTGTTAAAAAAAACCCGCGTCGCCTCCAGCCCCGTCCGCCCGCTCTCCACTTCCCTCCCGGAGCGGGACCGCGGCACGGTGCCGTGAAGGTCCCCGGGGCGGGCGGGGAAAGTGCATGGGGAGGAGTCGGCCGCGAGGAATCTGCGGACGCGGAACGGCAGCGGCTGCGCGGGCAGGCGGCCGGACAAGATGGCGGCGCTGGGCAAGCAGTGAGTGCCGGCAGGGCCGGGGCGGGCGGGCCCCGCCGGGCCGGGGGCAGCGGTCGGGGGGCATTTGGGGCCGGCGCTGAGGGCGGGGTCGAGCGCTGAAAAACCCTTGCCCGGGGGCTCGCTTGTCTCAGATATCCGCCGCGCGGCCTGGCTGTGTTGGCCTGACTCTAAAACTGTGTTTATTAAAAACAAACAGAATTCAAACAGCGGGCAGGCGCTTGAGGGTGCGGCGGTGTTGCCCGGGGGTGTTTTCCACTCTTACGGAGGAGAATCTCCTCAGTGTTCCCTCACACTTCCCACCCTCGAGCACCGGCCCCGGCAGCCGGGGCTCGGCCTCCGCGGCCGGGTCAGACGGAGCTGAGGGCGGGTTCGGGACTCACGGGAGCAAATAGCGGTCACAGGGATGGTGGGGTACCCCAGAATGGTGGGCAAATAGCGGTCACAGGGATGGTGGGGTACCCCAGAATGGCGGGGTGTTCCCGTCAGTTCAGCCATACACGCTGTGGGAGATATCGGCTCGGTGTTGGATTCGGGGAAAGGCAGGTGGGCAAGAAATCCCCGATTTAGAGGTTGCTTAGCACCAAAAGGAAGTGGGTTTAACACAGAGATGGACTTTGTCAGCGGAAGAGTTGTTTGTGTGTGGTTAATCAATCTCAGTGCAACATGGTCTGACTGTAAATCTTGTCCTTTGCCATAGCACCTGTGGTTACATTGCCAGCAAAACATGAAATTATAGCAGTGCAAACATAGCCATGGAATAGTGCCTGGTATAGACTAAGACTAAATCCCTTCAGATTAAACAGTAATTTCTTACTTCTCTGTGAGAGGAAAGAAAATTACTTGGAGATCTCTGGACAAGAGGGATTTGTGTCTTAATTTTGGACAATCATTGCATCCAGAAGCTTTGCGTGGCAAAAGACAGCAGTAGCTCTGGGAGAAGCTGGCAGATGTGCTCTGCTGCAAAGGCTGCTCACATATAACTTTGATACATTATGTTGATGCTGACCTTTTACTTCTCAAATGGTAAATAGCAGATTTTTGGTTTGGAACGTGTTATGTTGTAAGTGATGCTAAAGGTAACTTTTTGGTTTGTTTTTCTCTAGATATGGGCTTATTATGCCCAAAAAGTTGCCACAGAAAAATCTTGTTTCAAAGAAGCTCTCAGTGTTTGCGGATGAGTCAGATGAAGAGGTCAGTTCAACACTTTTCTTCTGAAATTTGCCCTGTATTCTGCAAATGTATTTGTGTCCAACCCTTAATGGCTGCATCAGGTTTTGTCAGTGTCATCAGGATACGTGTCATCATTTTGGATTTGGGTGTGAAATATGATCTGCATTTTCTTTAGTAGACATTACATGGAAGTGATGGTTTTTTGTTACTTTCTGTCAACTCTTCCAGAAGTTCAGCACATGTGACAACCTGTTTGCCAGAGTTAATTGTAGCTTGTAAAGAGATTTGTTGCCTGTCACTGGTGAATGCCTGCAGGTAGAGAGCCCTGGTCTCGCTCAAATACTAACTTTAGTGTGGTAGTTATGCGTGTTTTATCCTTTAGCTCATTCCACCCAAATTTGATGTAATTGATTTTATGGTGTTCATACTGGAAACAAAAGCAAAGCTGTACAACCAAAAAGTTCTAAAGCAAGAGAAGATGTATGATATTGCGTGAGAGTGTTCTTTTCTATAAATCTTTAATTTTTAATTTCTTTTAAAGTATTAGGTTCAAAATACTCGCTCTGTACCTGCCCCAGTAGAGGGCACTGTGTGCTGTGTAAATCCCACCTGGATGTGCTGCTGGAAGCACGGGAAGTGTCCTGGAACAGGCTGGGATATGGGCCGGGCTGGGGCCCTTACAGAACCCTGTGCTATAAATATGTTCTTTCCTCCCTAGAGCTTCACTCCATGCTTGATCTTTTGTATGGTTGAGAAAAGCAGTGCTAATAAAACATGAAATAAGTTTGGTTGGTTTCTGACTCACCAAAATATTTACTTTTATTTGAATGAACTAGCAGTTGCTAATTTTATGTCACAGAAAGTCTGAATTTAGCAATTCCCAGCCCCTGTGTAGCTGGTTCCGTTACAAAATGTGGAATGTTGCTGTTGAAGGTGTCTGAGCTCCTGTTTTACAGGGCATGAAAGGGCTGAGGACCTTTCTAGTGATGTCCACTCAACCCTCACCATGAAACTGCCTCAGTGCAGCTTACAGGGAACAGGACAGGAATGTGCTTTAAATCCCATCTCTTCCCTCACTTAGCTGTGGTCCTCAGAGGTGCATCCCTCCACTGTGGCAGTAAAGAGAGGCTTTCCTTTAGATGCAGCTGCTGGAGATAGTCATGGAGCACTTTCCCTGTTAGATGGGATTTGGTGTCTTCCTCTGCATTAAGGATCTGACTCCACATTTTCCATATCCCAGGAATAAACCTCATTTAAACTGCTGTCATTAAATGTTATGTGGTAGGTCTGGGAACCTTCCTCAGGGCTGTCTTGTATTTTTTCACTTCTTCATTTTCTCTTAATATCTAAACATTGAAACAAAAGAATGAATGTTAATAATTCTAGTAAAAATAATATATGATGCTATCTGCCAGCTTTTAGCTTAACATCTCAAGTATCCTCCCTCTAAGAAAAGCTGTCAGATTCACTGTCAGAGTCTGTTATAAAAGCTCTTAAAAGTTGTTGTGCTCATCAGTATGGTACATACCCAGCAAAAAGTAATAATCTCATAACTGCCTTTATCAAAGAAGGTTGGTTTTTTTAAAAAATCAGAATTACTTTATTAGTTCAGTAATGATTTCAGAGCTTTTCAAGATAAGGAGCAGCATTTGGGAGGGGTTTCATTTCCTGTCTTCTACCTTATCAGTCAGAACTACATCTCAAATGTCTGGAGATTAGGTATTTTTAACTGAACTCTAATAAAGTTTGTGCTGGGAAATCTGCACACCTGACTTGTCTGTGATTATACATTAGATACCAAACTTTTTTTTTAAACATTACTATGCATTTTTCACTCGGAATTTGCCTCTACCTTGCTGAAGGAATTTGGATTTTTTTTCCTTGTGGTTAAGTACATAAATGGCTGTTAGTTGCTGAGGATTGTTGTGTTAATTCATAAGAAACAGAGCATCTGGGATGGAAATTTTCTGGAAATACAGTGAAATTGACTGGGAAAAGGTGGCTTGTCAGTCTGTGTGGTGTTCATTATTCCTTTTTTTCCTTTGGAGTTTAGTTGAAATTATCTCTGTGGTACAGCAGATAAAATTTCTGTTTTGTGATTGCACCAGAATTACCCAGTATATGTTCCTGTACTGTACCAGTCTTTCAAAACTGATTTGTTAATACAGGATGAAAAAAATAACTGTACATAGACCTCAATAGGTGCTAAATTCGGGAGGGAAATTGTGGAGCCAGTGTGAACAGTTCTGTGAATGTATCAGCTGCATTTGGTGGGTGTTTTAGTGACCACCTAAAAGATAAATGGAGTGTTCTAAGCAGGCAGAAGCTGAAAATAAGCAGAAAACTCTTATCTTCTTGTAGGCTCAGATTTTTGGTTTTGCTTATGGATCCTTCCATTCCCTTTGCAACTTTTCAAAGGAAGTGTGTGATTATAAGGATTTGCTGAGTAATTGATGCTATTGCTGACCAGAGTTTATGCAACAGTTTCCATGCAAAGTAAGACTGTGTAGAGTAAAGAGGCTCCTAGGAAAGAATTTTCTGAGAAGGAAGAAGTGGAAAAGAGTAGCTCAAGATGATGTATTTAAAATCAAGGCTAATTCAGAGAAGTAAGGTGATGTTGCAGTTTATCATAATATGAGCAGTTGGTTGTGTTACGGAATTACCAAGTAACTGGGTTAATCTAAACAAAAGGAAGTTGGGTAGTTAAGGTGTGGAACTCCTTGCCACAGGATACTGTGGCATGGCCAGAAATATAAATAGATTCAGAAATTGATTAGTCAAATGAAGGAGTGAGGTTAGTGTCAATGGTTCAGGTGCATCCTCCAGCTCAGGAAGTCCTTGATCTGGTTTCTGGAAACTAGAGTGGAGTGCTGAGAAAAGCTAAGTCTGTGTACATGACTTGTTCTTCATGTTCATTCTCTTGATCTTCTGCTAGTAGCCATGACTCATATTGTGTATGGATTGAGAGGAATCTGTTGCCTGCTGTGGTTTTTGTTATTTAGCTCCATGAAGACTGGAGTCTCATGTGCAGGTTGTACTTGGATTGTACAGTTCTCTGTGAGGGCAGGCCATAAGGATTCATTCCTAAATCCATGTACATGAGGGTGTAAGTAGCTCATTCTAGAGTGAGGAGGAGCTAAGAAATTGAGAGGACCATGAGAAATGTTAGCAGATTGGGGTAATTCATTGTTTGTTTGTGTATTTTTTTAGTAACCTTTTCAGTTGTGTACAAGCCTATTTTCCATGGTCTGGTAGCAGTGGTAGACTGGAGAGCCTCATTTCTCAGAGTTCCTTGATTTGCGTGGATTCTATGTCCTTTCACAGGATAGGGTTAAAATGTTTTCTCCTGCCAGAAAATATTGAACTATAAGCTTTGTGCTTCAGAAGAATAGCTTGACTAGAGGGAGGGAAAAAGTATGAGACAGATTGCTGAGCTTATAGGGCCTTTAATAAATGGGCAGTTGATAAGTAAAACAATACAAAAGGACGGGAAGTTCTCATCTATCAGAGCTCACAGCACAACAGGAAATTGTCCACCATAAACCATTGGGGAAGGCGTTTGTTTTCTGTAAACTTACTGCCAGTCTGGAGAAATGGCAGATGGGCTTCTTTACCATCATATGTCCAATAATGAGGATTATGTATTACTTTAGTGTTTACCTGATCTTTGTAGATCAGTACATTTATTCCATGTAGGCAGACAAGGAAAACATTCTAAGCAGGGTTTCACCTATTTTGGTGGAATAGATCTTATTCTGTAAATGTAACTGCAGAATCTGTTTTGTTTTTCACTGAGCCCCTGCTTTCTGGAGTCATGCAGGGGAGATTCTTCACTGTTGAGGTACCTTTCTGTTAAACCAGTGTAAGAGTTTCCCACGGAGGAAACCTTCAGGATAACCCTCAGTGTGTCAAGCAAAAGACCATCTTCTTTCCCAAGAATCAGGAGGAAATTGAGGTTTTCTGCGTAATGCTGATGTGTGTTCTATGCTAATTGAAAATGGCTGTTTATGGTTTATACTGACTCATTTATAGCCTTTTCAAAAGAAGGTGTATGTCATAAAATTAAGTACACTGTTGTAAACTATTTCTGAACATCAGTTCTTCAGAACTTAAGAGTTCTTCAGTGTTGAAAGCAGAGGTAAACATGAGTGAAGCCAGGATTCTTGTAGATTTTAAACTAAATAATCCACTATCTACTTCCCCCAGTCAACCAACCAACCAACCAGCTACATAAATAAATAAGAGACTATATCCAATTCTAGTCCAAATAATCAGCAAGCTGCAGCAGACAGGGTGTAGTCCCTGATACCACAGTCAGCTCTGTGCATTGTTCATGTCTGCCAGGCTCAGCTCCCTAAAGCCTAAAGCCTGGGCTGCTTCCTTACCTGGTTGTCTGCACCTGGGTAATAGGAAGCAGCTGCTTTCTAGTGATGAGCACAGAATCAGTGTAGAGCTTCTTTTCCATAAAATGCACATCACATTTTCTCATTATTAGCCACAGGGTTTAACATTTTGAAAGCAGAGATGGATTTAATCTAAGTCTGCATTTAGCTATTACAGCACCAGAAAAAGTGGGAATATATTCCCTTTTGAGTTTCCCTTTTTCCTTGTCTGTGATCCTTTGCTTTGAGTGAGCTAGGAAGGAATATTTTGAATGTTCTATGTTTCAGGGGCCTTTGATTGTAATATTACTTACAAAAGTCATGTGTTTGTGGGAGGTGAACAAAGGTCTAGAGTATCTAGAGGTCAGTGGGTTCTATTGTATGATACCATATGTACTTCTCCAAATAATGAGTGTTACCTTAGCACCTTCTCTTGCTGAGTCTAGACTTGCCTGGTATTCCTCTGAGATGCAACTTTCTGGCATTTGAAAAAAAATAAAAGCCACAGAGAAGTTTGCAAGTACTTTTATTATTTATGGTTTCCATAGCAAAAGAAAAATCCCTTTGAGGTGATCACTGTCTGTACCTATTTGTTAGTCCCATCCTGGGTGGGTGATGGAGGCCCCAAAGGTATCAGGTGTTCCTGTGGTCTTTGTGAAAATGCCAGCTGGGTAAAGGGACAGAAATGGATGAGAATTGGTGATTTTAGTCTCTGCCAGTGCCAAGGAGGAACTGGATGCTCAGCACAGGGCCAGTGTCTGCTCACACAGCACTGCCCATGGGCCAAATCGAGCAGGCACCTCTGAGGAGGGAAAAGAGAGAGAGAGAGTGCACAGAGTCACGTATAATGAAACTCCATCCCTGACAACTTCCCTGTTTCTGAAATTAACCAGTGGAAAAAAAAAAAAAAGATTTGCACTGTTTACTGTCTGTCCTGTAGAAAATTGTGGAAAAGCAGTTGGTGTTTTTGCTTGTTGACACATCTGTTAAAGTTTTAATAGGATAAGAAAGAGGGGTCATGGCTTGTAATTATTTTATTTTAAACATCAAATGAATTTAAAAGCCTTCATGTTCAGGGGATCTGTTTGAATTTAGATGGTGCTAATTCTGTTTGGTTTCAGAAGATCTTGGTTCCTGCTGCCAAGCTCCTTGCTGCTTGGTTTTCAGTTTTTAATTTTGTTAAGAACAAATTACAGAATCTCTTTGCCTTTTTTAAATGTGACACAGAGCAAGTATTAGTCAAAGTTTCAAAACCTGGGAAACTGCCAAAATGCAAAAGGATTTTTCCTTCCTATTTCTGCTTTTTAAGATTAAGAGATATTTAATTACATAAACAAGGATAGAAGTCCTGCCATTATAGTGGATCTGTTTAATAAACACTATTATCTATTGGTTGAGAAAAGATAGATAAGTAGTTTAGGCCAAAACTAATTAAAAGAAAAAAGTAAATAGAATGCAAAGCTTTTTTGTAAAAGACAGTATGATTTGAAAACATTTTTTCAGTAGGGATCTGTTTCTTAGGAAAGATTAGTATTGCTATTTTCTAGTGTTAATCTTGAGAAATTAAACAGTAACATTTGAAGTACATGCTGTTTGGCTGTGTTCTTATTTCTGAAAATACACAACTAATGATACAAATGAGACTTGAAATAAATACCGAAACCTTGCAGATTTTTGTATTTAAGTATGAGTACAATATTTCTTTTTTCGTGTGATTGTCAGTATCTCTGTGTGTGACTGCTATATCTCTGATGGACATGCAAGAATAATTGAATATTTTCTGAATCACACCTGTCTATAATTGGACTATTACATAGTTGTTTGTTAGAATGGTAGAAAAAGAATATTATCTGTGTCAATGTAATTAATTTTGTTTCTGCTGTGCATCCTTCCTACAGCCCACTGTTGGGGAAAGTCTTCAAAAAGAAGCATTGAAAAAACAAGCAATGAAACAGGTAAGGGACTATTTTAAATTTACTCTCAATGTTCTGATGGGTAAGTTTATACTATAGATCTGTTTAAATTACAATATAGGAATCAAATATTTGAAAATAGTAAAGATTTCATTGTTATTGTTGTGATATCTTTTCTTCTCCTCCTCCCTGTTTTTGTTTTAGACTAAATTGGAGATTCAGAAGGCTTTAGAAGAAGATGCTACAGTATATGAATATGACAGTATTTATGATGAAATGCAGCAGAAGAAGAAAGAAAGCAGTGCCAAAATGTTTGCTGGAAATGATGACAAAAAGGTCAATACCTAAGAATGTATCCTGTCTGTCCAACTCCGTCTGCTTGGGGTAACCATGACTGGTTAACTTGTAAACTTCAAAGCATTGCTGAATTATCCTGACAAGTAATACTTTCATTGTTACTTATTCCAGTTCATTTGAAGGCTCTTGTCGGGTTCTGGGGATGAAAGGAAGCCTCCCACTCCTTAAAAGGAGGGCAAGGCTGTTACAGTTAGGAAGACAGAGGGATGAAAATTAAAAAAAAAAACATTTATTTTCATTTAGAATAAAAATCTTCCTAATCAAAGATGGGATGACTTTTGATTGAATACAGCAACCTCTCTTGGTACTGGGAAACGTGCTGTGTTAGGGGTCTGAAAGGAATGACAGTTTGTTTTGGATAGCTATAAATCAGAGGGGAGAACACATTAGAGTAGCTCCTGACAGTTTTCTTCCATTACCAACTTAATTCAACATCTCCATCAATCCCAATTTGTGTTTTCTCAGTCACCACAATTACCTCTCAGTATGGTAACTTTTTTCCCTTCTACCTCAGCCCAGATACATCCACAATATCCTCAAAGCAGCCGAGATTAGAAAGAAGGAGCAAGAAAGACGAATGGAAAGAAAAATTCAGAAAGAGCGTGAAATGGAAGGAGGAGAGTTTGCACACAAAGAGGCTTTTGTGACTTCAGCCTATAAGAAGAAGCTGCAAGAAAGAGCTGAGGAGGAGGAGAGAGAAAGAAGAGAATCAGCTATTGAGGGTGAGATTCATAGTGAAATAATTGTCCTGAGAAAGAAGTAGGGCCTTGTACAGCTATATATTTACAGTATATTCATCTGGTGGTCTCTGTGTGAGGCTTGAGATAATTAAAATCAAAGAGGACCAGATTAGCAGATCCTGAATCAGATCGACCTTGGTCTGATACTTTCCTTTGCATGTGTTACAGATGGAACAGAGGAAGCTTCTCTGTTTGTGTTTCAGTATTATTTGGGTTGGTACTTCAGTTTTTGAGGGAGGGTCAGTTGTTGAAGGAAGACTCGTAAGCCTGGGGTGCAGTGATGTTTCCAGTCCTTACCTCAGACATTGTGGTCAGGATCAGGAGTAGATGTAAAGCACAGGATGTAGGATCATTAGATAAATTGGGCTGGAGTGGACCTCTGAAGGTTACCTGTTCCAGCTGCCTGCTCCAGGCATGGTCTGCTGTGAGGCCAGATCAGGTTATTCTGAGCTTTTTCCACTTCAGATTTTAAAACCTCCAGGATGGAAATTGCAGTTGTGGTGGTGTGTACCAGTTGTGAGTTGTGTGTGACGAGTATTTGTGGCACAGTAAATCCAACCCCCCTTTCTTTCTCTCAGCATACCTGGATGTGACCAAACAGAGAGATCTCAGTGGATTCTACAGACATCTTTTAAACCAGCGTGTGGGGGAAGAAGAGATGCCTAAATGCAGCTTCCGTGAAGCCAGGTAGGATGTGATTCCAACAGGGTTTCAGGAATAAAAACCAACATCTGGCTGTTTGTTACTCCATACTCACTGGAAGATTAGACAAAGAGCACTAAAACAGTGATAAGGTAGACTGGTAATTTGGTACAGCTGATTAACTGAATTATTTGGTAAATAACTAATGGTCATCAGTGACTCAGACGTGGAACAAACAGGACAGGGATGCTGTCTCAAAAGTATCAAGAGGACAATTATGATTGTAATCCTGCTTGGTATTATTCTAACCTACATTTTCTTTGGTTTACATAATGTTTAGCAATCTGTATTAAGCTACACATTTTGAATCATGAGGAAGACAAGAGGTAAAATAGTGAGCATAGCAGTAAGTCATAGGAAATGAATATGCTATGAATTTCCTGTAAAGAATGTGAGTCTCTTCACTTTGTACTTACTCCACATTAGTTGTATAAAAACTAAATTGGGTGTTGATGCAGTGGTAAAAGGAAATGAATCAAATATATAGGAAATCCAGTGGGAGTACTTTGAAATCTGAACATTCCAAAGCAAAGTAATGAGATGAGACTGAGTTTAAGTGTTTAAAATGGTAGCATTCTGCCCTGTGGATAAATGTGCTGAAGGGGATGTTTCTTGTATGCAGCAATTGATCATTTGAGACAATTAACTCAGGTTAAACCTCGTTTGATAGAAGTTTAAAGCATGGATGTATCTAGTTAAGTGTTTGCTATCACAAAGAAAATGCAGCTTTCATCAAGAGATCTTCTAGATCTGAGATTGGATTGTTAGAAAGTAAATTCTTAGCCTAAGTGAAGAAAGTGATCACTGAAGTTACTCAGCTGCCTGAAGTAAGAGAGTTCTCCATGAAATCTTCAGTATTATGTGATTTTGTACTTTGTAGAGAGCATTTGAAATGATGTTTTTTAATCTTGCAAAATAAGGAAATTTCCTTTAGTGGCACATAAAATTACTTCAGGGGAAACAAATTGTCTTGTAGATGGTGTTCCCAGCAAGGCTTTCAAATAAACTCGGGTGTACATTTTAATTTTACTCTTTCACGTGGTGATGCAGCAGGATACAGAGAAAAGACAGCTCTACTTTTAGATCTCAGAAGTGTCCCTAAAGTGATCCACCTTTGAGTTAGATTACTAAGTAAATTACCAAACTTTTCAGTGTAATTTTTAGTCATTGTTCATAGGCAGTCCATGCCTTCAAGCATTCAGCAGACATAGAATCTCACTGGTGCTGTGCTGACTCACAAGAGTGCCCCACAGGCTGTTCTGGAGCTGTGTCATTAAATGGAAGAGACATGGCTTGTGTGAATGAATATGGATTTCCTCATCAGCCAGAAGAGAATGGCAAAGCATAACCCCATGGCTTTATGCTCCATGGGTCAGCATTTTGCATTTAAGAATATTTGAGCTGTTAAGAGTTACTAATTTCTGTCTAGCCACAAGTGAAATCTTCAGAAATACTGGATCAGAAAAGCATGATCCTCTCTCTGTCAACAAAACACACAACCTGCTGCTTCTCTGGATAATTATTTGATGTGAACAGAGGACCAGACACAGGAAAGCCTGTAACTTGCCAGCAGGCTTACACAGGAACACAAATCAATGTTTTTTTCCTTAGATGGAGGCTGCACATACTTTACCATAGTCACTCTTTAGATAAATTCCTCAGCTCACATTCACCAGTGAGCCAGATACGGATACTTCATGCTGGATTCCTGGAACCTGAGCCACAGACAGATTTGGTTCCTTAGACTTTGCAGCAGCATCTTTTGCCTAAGTCCTGACCAGAAGTCAGTTCATAGGAAAGTCCAAGATTTCAGGCTTTTTAATGTTGTTTTTCTTTTCTAACGTAAAAAATGTAGGATAAAGGAAGAAAAACCTGACAGTCAGGATGAACCCAACGAAAGGAACAAATGCCCATCAGAAAGACAAAGAATGAAGCCCTCCAAGAAAGAAAATAATCCAGATGCTGATACCGACCTAGGAACTGATAGCAGTGATGATGACAAGAGACACAAGCATAGTAAAGTAAATTTGAAAAAGAAGACAAGAAGGGAGAACTCTGTGAGCAGTGAAGAGGAGGTTAAACATCACAAAAGCCAGAGGCATTCCAGGTCCCCAAGTTCATCCAGTGTGGAGGAAGAGCCACGCACCAAAGCCCAAACAAGTCATCAGAGGGGAGAGAGCAGGCCAAGCAGAAGGGGAAGTGATGAACAGTACAGGGAAAAGGATTATGAAAGAAGTAGGACCCAGGAAAAGGATCACCAGAGGGAAAGGGAAGAGAGACACAGGCACGGGGATCACACTAATAGAGATCACTACAGGAGGAGGGAAGATCAAGATGATAAACAAAGGGGGAAGGAAAGAAAAGAGAGGGAGGGGCATGGCAAGGAATGGAGGAGGGCAAAGGAGAGAGAGGAGAAGGGCTCAGAGAAGGAACAAGAGAGAGAAAGAACGAGGAATGATAAAGATAGATATGACAGAGAGAAGGAGAGAGGAGAGAGATACAGAGAAAGGGAAGATCATGCAAAGGAGAGGAGAGAGAAATATGGCAGTGATGAAAAGAAATACAGAGAGAGGAGGGAAAGTACTCCTACATCTTTAGAAAAAGATAGAGAGAGTGATCTTGGAAAAGAGAGAAAGGGAAAAGACAGAGAGGTGGATGAGAAGGGAAGCTCCAGCTCTGGAATGTCTGAGCAGAAACGTAAAGCTGGAGAAGAAGGGGAGAAAGACAAGAAAGAACAAGCACAGAAAGCACCTGAGAGCCTGAGCAAATTTGCCAAAAGGAGCAACGAGGAGACGGTGATGTCAGCACGGGACCGGTACCTGGCCCGGCAGATGGCGCGGGTCAGCACCAAACCTTACATCGAGAAGGAGGAGGATTGATGGCCCTGGGCTGGGCACAAACACCTGGGCTGTCAGCCAAGAGGAAAGGCCAGTGCTGTACAGAAAAGGTTGTCCTACCTAGTTATTCCCGGCTTTCCTTTGAGAAGCTGTGTGTCCCTTAAGAGAACAACTTTTGGAATGGATCAGTGGGTCTCTTGGCACACACCCTTAGTCTGTACAGCTGAATGTAAAATGTGGCTGACTGTCCACCCTGCCCTTCAGTACCATGTCCTTGGTACATGAAGATTTTGAACAGAGCTGGGAGTGTTTAACAATGTAAGGTGAGAATATATCCCCCTGCTCCTTTCAGCAGCCAAAACAGTGAGCTCTGCTGAAACAAAGGTGTTCTCAGCCCTTAGGAGGATTCATTGCCCACTACTGCTCTCAAAAATAGGAAGCAGACGTGTAAAAGTGGGTGAAAAAGCAAGAAAACCAGCCTGAATAATGATCTAGGAGGTTTCTATATGTAAGGTGGAGTTTTGTAAGATATACATATTGAGGTATGAATTTTGTATTATGTGTGGGTTTTGGTCTGGAGACCTGGTGTACAGAAACAGTTAATAAAATGTTAGATAAATATTGGATCAAATGTGTGGGTCTTTTTTCATGTGTAGGTTATTTTATTGTATCTTTTTTGCATGGAACAAGGTAAATGAGTCTGTTTTCACATATTGCAGTTGTATCTGCTTGTTAAGTGATATTTTAGATTTGTCGGTCTTCTTTCCAAAGGTTCATGTTCAAGAATAAAATTGTCTTCCAACTAGGTAAGTAGGATGCCTGACAGTGGTCATAGCTTTTAAAATACATTTCCAATATTTTTAATTGTTTCTTTCACTTTGTTTTTTTGTAAGTTTATCGCTTTTGTGCTAGAGTAAGGTGAACTTACATATTAAAAAAAAAGGTTTTGAGATTGGTGCTTCCTTAATAATTTGTTCAGCAGACTGAGCAATGAGACAAAGTGAGTAAAATTAAACACAAACACTGACACTTTATAAAGGCTTGGAATGAATTTTATATGCCAGCTAATCAAGTAGTTAAGCACATACTCCAGTGTGGAGCAGTTTGGTTTTGCTGTTCTGTGTAAACAACTGTAATGAGCTTTGGTTCTTCTGTTGGAATGGAATGAAAGTGTTTAGCAGTGGGCCAGGGTTCAAACACTGAAGGAAATCCTCTGCTTTTTGTCAGAGCCCACGTTGGCATTGTAAACTGGACTAGATATTCTGCTTTTACTTAGAATTGAGATTTTTATCTTTGCTTTTCCCAGAAGAGGGAGGCACAGGAGGCATCTGCAGATGGTTTATGAATATTAAATTTATTACAGTAACAGTTTACAGTACAAGGCACATACTGATGACTTACAATCAGCTTGCAACACTTGTAACTAAACAGCTGCATAAATTAATACAGGTGCATCATGTACAAGTTGGAGGGAATACTTAGTTCTGTACAGCTAAAACTCCAGTTTAATTCTCTTTAAAAGGCAAAGATGGTCCTAATTTACCAGTTTCATGTCTTCCTTTTCACTGTTCAGAACAGAGGGTAGGATATACTCGTGGTGGATGAGTGGAAGGTGAGCTGAAGAGAAGGAATTTTTTTGCCTCAAAACACTTTGTAACTGCAGTGCAGCTCATTTGGTATCAATATAAGTAGTTTTTATACAAAAAAGGTATGGCTACTTGCTGAGCTACCTGATAAATATTGGTTACTTTACATGTTTTCAGATGGGTATGTAAAAGGGAAAAAAAAGGAATTGTATAAATAAATCAATTTCTCAATATTTCAACCACTCAGCTAAGTAAAAGTATTAAAAAATGA
The DNA here is from genome assembly GCA_013390105.1 of Tichodroma muraria. Lineage (NCBI taxonomy): Eukaryota > Metazoa > Chordata > Aves > Passeriformes > Sittidae > Tichodroma > Tichodroma muraria. The sequence continues at coordinate 27,561 of WAAG01091121.1, forward strand.
ACTTACCATAGTAAGTTATTCAAACCGGTACACCATGTAACAAAAAAGTAATGAGGACTAGACTGCCTTTCAAGGTCAGCATTTATATAATGAAAACATGGATGTATTTTATCTTTCATTGATTCACGAAGAGAAAAGCCTCTTAAATCTACATTGCTTTTTGTATCTTCAAATAATTCTAAGAGTTTGCATCCTCTCTCAGTATCTTGGAACTCAGAGCACATTGTTCTCATGTTTCAGCTGTTGCAGGGCTTGTGTTACTATCAGGGCTTCCTGGCTGACTGAATTCACTAGAAACTGTGATATTTCTTGGGAAATCTCTCTGAAACCTCCCAGACAGCCAACGTCTGTCCTATGTCAGTGTCTTAAAAATTACAAATTTTTTTTGTTTGCTGAATGCCTGTCTGAAGAGTGAAGAAACAGGGTAGGGTTTTCTTCTTTATTTCCCACACTTTGCTGTTGGATACATACAAATACTTCATTCATCTTACATTGACATTTCATGTGTATTTTTTTCAGTTAACAGACTCAGAAAATTTAATTTTTGGAAGTAGTTTTCAAATGCTTTTGAAGGCATAAGGTACAAAACTTTCTCATGAGTAACTGTCCAGTAAGACAGATTTATTATGTTTTTCTAGTGACAATTAAAGAACATATTCCCTTTTTAAAAATAGTTCAGGAGTTACTTCCTCATTGGAAGTTGGGATTGAGACTTAGATGAACTCAAAAGTCATTATCCAAAGTGGAGAGGCCTTTCTCCAGGTACACAAAGGGAGAAAACTTTGGCAGAGGTGATGGAAATGTTTTCAGAAGGTGAACACAGCGTCCCTGCTTTCCTCTCACCTGGCAAGTGCTTCATACCCAGGTAAACTCCAACAGGTTCCTTAATGCCCCCTGCTCTGGCTGCACAGGGAACCTTGGCAACTTTAGCAAAGAGATACAAGAGGGACTTTTATTCTCTGTTTTATTTTACTTTCATCATAATCTATGTGCCAGAGTAAAACTACAATGCAGGTTTGTGCGTGAATGATGCCTGCTTGGGTTTGTCTGCATTTCCACTGCAGCAGAACTCGTGTCCTCCAAGGGCCAGGGCAGGTGCAGCCAGGCTGAAGGGCAGCTGCATTTGGGGAGCACTGGTGTGCATGTCATGTAAAGAGCTTAGAATGGACATGGGGGTTAATTTGTGTGTCAGTGCCTTGAAATTTAATATAAATCGTTCTGATGAGAATCAATCCTGCTGAACTCTACTCAGCTTCTTGCTAAGAAAAAAATAGTAATTCCTCCCCTTTTCTTCTTCATCTTGAAAACCCAGTGCAGTTGCATTAGAATATGAGCTACTGAACCTTCAAAGTAGGTTTAGATAGTTGTACATGTACTTTTGTCAGCCAGCCAAAAGGATTATTCTAAATTTTACTTCTGTACTAGGAAAGAGGAGGAGAAACTCACAGGCTCCAGCAAATTTTAGATGTGAAATCAACTGTAAAGAAAAGGGAAGTGAAGCAGAGAAAGAGATCTTTAAGATTGCACTTTTTGGCATCAGAACTCGAAAGATTCATTGTTGGTCTGTAGTTTCTGTAGGTCTGCCAGGACAATGATTGGTTATGGAAACAGTACAGTAAGTGCTGGCAACTTAAGTGCTTGTCAAGTAAGTCATCATGAGTTTTTGTGGCTCGATTGGATCTAAAGGAAAGTGAAGCCTCAAACATGCCAAAAAAGGTTTTGCAATTTTTTTTTATGCAAGAAACAGTGGAAATTGTTACCACCTACAAACCAGAGGAAATTAAAAGGAGGCCGATACTACCAGCTGTGTGAGCTGGTGCGCGCAGAACTGTGCTGCTCAGCATTTTTCCTCTCCCTCTGTCTACTCCACAACAAACCCAGAGAACTTCCTAGTTTTGTTTTCCTAGTTTATAGACCCCTGCGTTACTCGAGTAATGTATGGCTATCAGAAATATTTGTGCATTTTCCCATGTAGTTGAAGCAAGTAGAGAACCTTAGAAGCGAATACGACATTGCCCGGTACGAACGATCACACGGAGGGAGGAGACACAGGAGCACTGCCACACACTGGGGGTCTACACCTAGTCCTGCCTTGCCTTGCTCGTCCTGGAGGGGCTGCTGCAGGCGCTCGGTGCCGCTCCCGGAGCAGGGGTGTTCCCTCGTGTGCCAGAGTGAGTGCTCGGATCAGCCTGCTTGGAAGTGCGCTGTAGATGTCGTTGAATTGCTTGGATAAATGTGCTGGAGGCATCACCTTTCCGAATGGTGCCAGTGGTGGAGCCTCCGTGGAAAACTCCGTTTGTTGTCTCAGCTGGAAATGTGGTTCTTGGTTTCTGGCTGGAAAGGTGGTTCTTTGGGGGGAGAGGGTGGGGAAAGTGACGTTTTGTGCTCCTCTTCCCTCCCCCAGAACCAGGTTAGCTTATACGGCGTTCATGCGGATGTCTCCGAAGGGAATTTCTGTAGCTGTTTCTGGAGTAATGCTTTTCAGAATACGCTGTTGGAAAGAAATCTGTATTAGAGATCGATTAATTTTAGAAGCAATACATAACGTCAGCTATTTAGAAAGAGATTAATAATGAAGTATGACTTTGAGTTACACCTCTTGAACTACTTAAGAGGGTTTCAGGCCCCTGTTAGTACCATGAAAATGGAAAGTGTTGTAGAAGTACACAGCGGGATTTTAAAAATTATTTGTAACATAATTGGAATAAAAACTTGGCAGATGTCATATTAATGCTTCAGGACTTTGCAGTTTACTTGGATACCCTGAGCCACCTAAAGATATTCTTTACGAACTGGTGTTTATTTGAACTTAGAAGAAATCTCAGTGTTGTCATTATAGATTTATGGCAGAGAAATCTTACTAAATGTGTGAGAGAAAAACAACCTTTTCTTACGGATACACACCAGCAAACCAGCCTTTCACTGCCTCATTTGCTTTACTGGGGGATTTTGAGTATCTGGAGTGAATTTTAGTAAGATTCTCCAGTTCATCAGAGCTTAAAAAAATAACTTGATGTAACATTTTATAAGAATTTGCCAGCATCCTCAGTAAGAACTGGGGAGGTTTGTGAGAATGGGAAGAAGACAATTCAGGAACAGAACAGCCAGTCGTGATATTTGTGGGAATCACCTCCTTCCTAACAGTCAAACAGAAGCAAGAGAACATCAGGGATACCTCCTTAAGTGTCCCTGGGGTGATGACCAAGCGATAGACCATGTAGATGGGAATGAAGATGATGGAGGAGGTTCCTATGCAGTAACCCACAACTGTGGTCCAGTAGGGATAATCATAATCAAAAAGCCTCAGCTCAGGAGGGTTGGACAGAAAGCTGCAAGTAACAAACTGAAAGAGAAAAAGGGGAGAGTGTGAATATGTGGATTTTGATGGCACACACTTTGGTGAACTCCGTGTTCCAGAGTAGCACTGAAAGAAATAGAAAATGAGTAGGACTCAAGGTTAAAAATATGTTGACACTGAAAAAATTCCTAAATTACGTGAGTGTAGATTTAAAATAAATCAACAACAAATCACAAAACAAAAGGATCTTCCCCAAAACAGATGCTCTCCACACTACACTGCTCTCTGTCAGAACAGGAAAAGGAAAAAATGTCAGCTCAGTTACTGCTGTTGGATCATTTTCCTGAGCGTATCATTCATGACTGAAAAATTCCTTAGGAAATAACAAATACTTTTAGTTGAATATTACAGGAATAATATTTGTGACTGTCCTGGGAAGGATCTCTGTTTTTTCCAGAATATCATCAGAAGCTCAGGATTTACCAGCAAAACTTCCATACAGAAATGACATCCTACATCCTGAGCTTTCCTTACTTTAGGTGAGTTTCCACAGGGAATACAAATAGCTCTGCCTGGTAACCACATCTCCAGAGCTCTGTGCCTGTTTATTTTGCTTGTTTAGGATTACAAAGAGGACAAAAGTATAAAAATTACTGTGGTGTGACGTTTTTATTTACAGACTTCTCTTTCTAGGGTTAATAAAATGAAAGTCTGTTAATTATGCCTTGATCATTACAAGTGTTTTAAATTCACTCTGTAGGTCTTAAATCTACATTCTGTGCTTCATAAACTCCATCTTGACCTGCTCTGCTCCACTAAGGCCAGTCAGAACAAAAGATAGCGTGAGCTAATTTTGAATCAGGAAATGAACACTTTCTGTTCAAATGTTATTAATAACACTGCCAAGCCAAACATTGGGACAGTATTTCCAATTCTGAATTATAGATTTATAATGGTTGTAATTAACTTCTGTAAATTTTAAGTGGAATATTCTCAAGTTGTCCATCAGCAGTTACTGAGACAGAGTATTTACTTGTCTTGGTTTTCCTCCTCTGACAGTATGTTTCATCAGCTTTTATTGCTTCATTTTGCTGAGGTAAACATAAGGCAACAAAACAAAGTAAATTTGTTTAGCAGAGGCCGGGTGGGATTTATTCAGAACCCAGACTTATTCAGTTAATTCAACTACAGAAATCCTTAAAACTGTGATTTAGTAACTAGACCTTGCAGCATTGTATTGGGTTTTTCACTAATTGAGCCTTTTTGGTTTAACAATAGTTGTTACTAAAGAACTTCACTAGAGAATTCTGGAATTAAGCTTTTAGAAGTCTTAAGGAGCTGCATTGTTCAGTGGTGATTTTCTTGGTGCTGGAAAGAAAAAGCTCTAAAGAAAACTCACCAGAAGGAAGAGGGGACTAATTGCAACCCAGCATACTCTCCAGTACCAGCCTGGGGCAGAGCCCAGCATTTCTTTCACATCGTTGCAAAACTGGGTGATGCCTGTGGAGACAAGTGGGAGGAGAGGGATGACAGCAGATCTAAGTTTTTCTGAAGTAGATGCTCAACACTTTTTATGCCCAACAAGGAAATTCAAAATCTATCCCAGAAGACCATTTTGTTCCTATAACTCTTAATTTTACTAAATCTTTAATTATTCTGAATTACACCTCTTGTTACTTTTAGATGCCTGTGTACTTCTGTCAGATAGCAATTAATACTAATTCTCACTGCTTTAATTATCACTGAATTTGTAAAGAGCTTTCATAAACTTTTTTCTGGAGACATGGGTGATCTTGTCTGCAGAAACTGAGGCAATGCTGAGCTGCAGGAGCTCAGGAGTTTGGGTCAGGGATGTTTGGAGGTACCATAGAACCAGGACACAGCCACTGCCTCCAGGAACACGACGGTCAGGACAGCTGGACCCGTGGCGTATTCTTCAAACAGCTTCACCACATACGCTCCTCCCTGGAAAAGAGAGCAAACTCTCCGTGTCCCCAGGATCCAGTGATGGCCATCCTGCCCTGCTGCTCTTGGTACTGCCTTTGGCTGGAGCAGAGCGTTCACGAGTGGGAAATTCACCCAGTTCTGTCACTTGGTGGCTGTTTCTGCCAGGGAAACCCTGGTGGGCTGCTCACTCTCTGTGGTCACCCCTCACCTGGGGGCTGCCATGCAGAGGAGCTAAAATCTGCTGGCACTTCTGGCTGGATCTTAGTGAACAAAGGGGATTTTACAGGAAGGCTTTTTTCATGCCCTCTTCTTTCTTCACCGGGGATCATAGCTACTGAACAGCAAATAAATAGTTACTTTGCTTTCTTTACATTTGGGATCTGGAACCATGAAGGAGGAGACCTCTTGCAGAGGAACTCAGCATCCTTGTACAGCAAATACTTCACATAAGAAGGAAGTTGCACATAAATGAGCAAGTGGAGTGAAACACAACAGGAAAGCCAAGTATTTCTTTCTTTTTCCCTTATGATCACTACACTCATTATTCAAAAATTGCTTGTTGTGAGAATGAAATCCACAAACCCCATGGGAACTATTTGATGTGACTAATGATGATTTCTGCCTTGAAACAATGAGGAAGATCCAGGAAATCCATCACTAGAATTTTTTTTTAAATTCAAAATACATTTCACACATTGTGAATATTATAATAACTACTCATTTTATTTTTAGACATGGAGCTTTTGGGAACAAGAAATAAACCACATTAAAAATGTGGCTGGTTGTCTGCTGACTGATGAGCAGCATCATTTATGATGTGTAGCACATCATGAGTTGCAGTAGGATCATTTTACAACATGTTTCCTAGGGAAATATCGCCCACATTTTTTCCAAGTAATAGATTTCTAATGCATAAAGAAAACAGGCTGGAGGTTCAATCTGATTTCTTGAAACTCTCTTCATAAAATTTCTGCCCTCTCCAAGGTGTCGTTGGCAGGAAACTGCCAGTGAGGGAGGCTGAGGGTGGGTGAAATACTCACAAATGTCAGGGTTGCCAGCGACCCCAAAAAGCAAACGATGGTCAGACCAAGGACAAACAATTCCCTGCGTTTGCCCCAGACGTGTGGGAATTCATCCAGGACTCCAGTAATCACTCCCTCTAGTCCTGCAAACTGAAAAGCGTGGAAAAATCACTGGAAAATAGAGGGCAGTGGTACCTGCTTAAAAGCGTGTTTGAGTGCTAAAGGAGCGTTACAGCATTGAAACATTGGTGCTTTGTTCTGCTGTAGAGTTGGTGCGGGGTTTTTAGACAAGTCTGCCCTCCCAACTTTTTTAAAACTCTTTAGGGTGGGGATTTAGTATCCCGAGTATCTGTGGGAATGCACTGTCATTCGAAGGCAGTCCTGTGCTACAGGCACCAGGATGTGGAGAAATGAAAGGTGGTTCAGTAGGACCAAGACTGTGAAATCAGCTGAGTTCAGCCCTGCCGGAAGGAGCTGATTCTCCACCTGTAAACCAGACTCACATGACATTTTTTTTGTGTATCTCCACTTTCCACCTTTTAAATCCAATTTGTATCTTAAATCAAGATTCTCATAATTGCTTTGTAAGTTTACAAGCAAGAAAGGAGCCTGGAAGGCTACATTTAACCAGGAGCGTATAAATCAAGTGCTTTGCTTGTATTTCAGGGTCTTATTAATTGTCACAGCGTGACAGTGACAAATCACTTGATTATATTCCAACCTATTCAGATAAAAATTGGAGTAACAATTGCTGTCTTACAGAAGGCGCTGCCGGTCATGCTGCAAACCCCTCAGTGCCAGTGCAGTGTTTGTAATTCTGTTTCCGTGGTGCCCGAGGGGCTCAGGCTGTGCCCCGAGGGTCTCCCCTGATGGCCACTCACCGTGCTGTCTAACCCCAGCGTGAGCAGCATCAGGAAGAAGATGATGGCAAAGAAGGTGGAAGCTGGCATGTTTGCAATGGCCTCTGCGTAGGTGATGAAGAGCAGGCTGGGTCCTGGAGCAGAGATTTGGGGTCACTGTTAGCCAGTACTGCTGAGGGAAGGACAGGCTGTGCACAGTGTCTCCCAGGGGAAAACTTCTCCCCCCAGGCTGCTTTGCCATGTGCAGTTACCACCACATCTGTGGAACTGCAATCTGGTTTTTGGTTGTGGCATTTATGGGTTAGTTTTTTAGCTGTACTGTATAACAGTGCCCGATAAAGTCAGCATCCCGAATAATATAGTAAATATTTCTCACCATTTGGGCTGCTCTCGATCTAGAAGTACACATACAAATGTATTCTATCTCAGAAGCAGTTTGAGACGTGCATGAAACGTTAACCTACCAGTGTCTTTGGCCACCTCTGACACATCTTCGTTCCTCATCTCAGCCATGTATCCCAGCACGGTGAAGATGACAAACCCAGACACAAAGCTGGTCAAGCAGTTCACGGTGCTGGTGACCAGAGCATCTCTGCAACAGAAGACCTAACTCTCATCAGGGAGTCTGCACCTGCTAGAAAGGGTTTACAATCTAGACAGACTCCTAGAAAAACTAGGGGGATACAAGGAAAAAACAAGCAGCAGATTTGAAAGAAGGAGGAAAAGAACCCAACAGCCCATGATTACTTTTTCTTCTCAAATCCATGCAGATGCTGTATCAGTCTGCCACTGGATTGAATGCTGGCTGTATCCTGATGTTTTAAAAGAATAGGACTTACTAGGTGAATATTAAAGAATTGAGAATTTTATTTTAGGAGTTAGAAACAGATTTTTTTTCAGGTAACAAGGAAAAAAATGTAAATTGCCTTTCTACTCAAGACTATGAAGTTATTTCCTAACTGACTACTGAGGTAAAATAACTACAATATGATGATCTGTCAGGGCTTTAGTCCATTTTTTTGTGGCAGGTTTCTACATTTTAGACTTCTTGCTGTAATTATTAATTATTAACTTACTTTAAGGTAGACAACAGAGGAGAAATGCTTTAGATCACAGGTTCTCTGTTATGCTCACTTCTGATTTCTATGTACACAGGTCTGACAATTTAGTGCTTTTCACTAGCACCCTATTTCTTTTTCATAAATAACCACAATTATCTTTTTTAACTCGATTTTACTTATAGAATAAGGTAGAACTCACTGGTAACAGTTGTTGTGGAATTTGTTGTAGCTGGCATAAGCCAATAGGACCCCAAAGCCTGGTCCCAGGGAGAAAAATATCTGAGCTGCTGCATCCACCCAAACCTGAAAAATATTGAAAGCCAAGAAGAACATGACATGAAACAGGTTGAATGAGTTTGGCATATTCAGAATATCACTTAGATCTACAAAAGGGTGTTTCATTGGTCTGCCTATGTCCTAGTCCTGGTCTAACAGACACTCTGTTGAGAGAGATGTTGAAATATGAATGTTTGGTGTAGAACTGTTGTGGCTGTTGCGCTTCTGACAGCATCTTAGATTAATTGAGTGAATTGCCTGTAATCAATTTAACACAAGTTTTGCAGTTTTTAGAGAACTTTCTACCCATGATTTTGAAGTCTTCCAAATCTTCCTCCAAAACTGTGTGCTGTGGAATAGTCCTGTGTTTGGCAATGTGTCCTCCAAGCTATGTAGACTTTTCCAAGATTTATGGAAATCCATTTGACTGTGTGGTTGCAGTTCTGGTTCTTGGGGCTCAATTCAGCTTTTTGTTGTAGCTGTGATAGATGCAAGTGTGATGATCTTGTTATGAAAAGCGTGTTGTACTTGAGAAGTGGCCACAGCCCTAATGAGTAATGTTCTAAAGTACAATATCAGCTCTCTTTCTGAAGGTGAAAGTCCTCGTTCATTTATTCTCTTTTGATTGAAACATGGAGTTCATTACAACTCATTTCTAATATTCTCGCCCATCGTGTGAGTCCATCCTGTATCATCCAGACAGAGCTCTGTCATCACCCAGCACAGATTGCAATCTGCTGTCCTCACTCCAGATACATCCAATACAATATCAATGCCCTTTATTGCTTTTTCAGAAGATGTGGTTCCTTATTGGAGATGCTGCTTTATCAGAGACTGGTGTCTTTTCATTTCCTCTTCATTCAAAACTCTCCATATCAGCTGGGCAGCAGCAGACTTGCAAACATTGGAATTTTTTAATCTTTGTGTTTGTAGTATTTATTGCTTTGGGGTTTTTCCATCACCCTCCTCATCAGACACTTTCACAGGCAGTGAAGTGAGCACAGCCTTGAGCCTGATGGATTGCTTGTCATCCACAGAGTTCAGGGCTGGATCAGATACTGGAGGGCCTGGGGTTTGTTGGTTAGCTCAGTTTGTCCTCGTTCCTGCTTCCCTTTCAAATTTTGATGGTGTATGCAGGCCTGACTGATTTATTCCTCCTCCACTGGCACAGGGTTTAGCTGGTGTCCGTGGGCTCATCTGCCAAAGCTTGTTCCAGGATGGAGATAGAAGCTTCTGCTCCAGTAACCTGTACTATTTAAATAGGGGCAGCTGTGGACACTGTAGGGTTGTACTCATCCCCTTAAGCCAAAAAACTGCAGTTCCACCACTTGTTAGGGTGTAATAAATGCAGTTTCCTCAGTGTGACTCTCACAGGGAAAGGATTTTGTTGCAGTGTAGGAGCACTCACAGCTTCTCACTCAGTGTCAGCCTGGTCACCATTTTCCTGGTGAAAAAGTGTTTGGTCACTTGTTTTCTTCTCATCAGATCACTCATTCTGTTAAACCGCTGTATAGGAGCTCTGCCTTTAGTTCAAGCTAAATTGAGGTTGGACTTTAATCTTTAAAATTCTTCATAATTATGGAAAGAGCATGGTTTCAGGCTTTTAAGTCCGTGCTAAGACCTCTGTTCAGTCATGCTCTGTGTATCTGTGGTGATACACACACGGATAGGCTGAAAGCAAATCTCTACCCTTTTATGAAGTTTTTTACCTCAGTGGCCAGGAGTTTCTGCCAGTCAGGTTTCAAGTAGTAGAGGACACCTCTCCAAGCCCCAGGCAAAGTTGCACCTCTCACGAGCAGGATGAAGAGGATGATGTAAGGGAACGTGGCAGTCACCCAAACCACCTGTCAGGGAACATGGTGAGAGCGTTTGCCGTGGGTAGAAAGTTAACAGGGATAATAAGAATTGGTTAATCATATCTCTTAGCATTTATAGCATCTTCACGTGAGCTTCTCTACAGGTCTGTGAGCAGGCAGTTTGCACATCTGTCCCCTTTCCCTGGCAGAGTTGTTCCTGCCCAGAGAACAGTGGTGTCACTTATTTTTGTTCTTTATTGCTTGGATAAGAGTAGCAGTCACTGTACAGGAAGTGCTCCCCAAATACATCAGCCCATAACCCCTGCCATGAAAACAACCTGAGCTGATCCCCTGACAGTTAATTGGCTCAGGTAGAACTGCCTCAAGACAAGTTGATGTGTCTTGCTCTTGCATTCACCTTGCCAGATGTTTTGACCCCTTTCCAGATGCTGAAGTACACAATGGTGAAGATTAACAACAAGCAGAGGGTCAGTTGCCAGCTAATGCCCCCCAGGTCATCCAGCCCATTGGACCTGTGCACCTGCAGAACCTGGCGGCTGCAAGAGGAAAGAAAAACACAGTAGAGATACTTTTTTAACAAATGCTTTCATTAAAAGTGCACTTAACAATCCCATACTGTGATCTGAGCATTACCAGGAATCTTGAGATCTTGATAAGCAGCCTTCAAAGTCATTGCATTTCGTATTCATTTTATTCTAATTAGAAGTTTTATTAATGGTACACCAGTGATGATAAGCGACAGCAGACAGTGGCTGGGAAGCTCCTAAAACACAGAGCACCCCCCATGCACCCTAAGCTTACACCCCCTACAAGAATCCAGTGATTTGAAGAGGGTGCCATCAACAATCAGCCCTGCTGCCCTCTGAGGAAAATCTTCCAGCAGCCTGGCTACCACCACCATCCTCACTTACATGCACTTACGTATAAAATTCTTCTGCAGGAGAGATGGAGTGCAGGGACCAGCTGACATTGTCCTTGCTGAAGTAGTTGGTGCAGTTTCCTGTGTTCCAGGGGTTTGTGCAGCTGGTCCAGGGCAGCTCCGCCGTGAAGGAGGAGATGAGGTAGTAAAAAGCCCAAGCCATGATGGTGTTGTAGTAGGAGGCTACGTAAAGATCTATGATACAGATGGCAAAGCCAATTCCTGGAGAGGCAGGAAATAATTGCATTCAGTCAGTGTAAGTTTTAGGCAAAAAAAAAAAAAAAGGAGAGAAGGAATTGGTTATCACATCAACTACCGTTAGTGACTAAGGCAGCCCTGCATGAGGAACACACTCCCTCCCAAGTGTTTACAACACTGGCATTTCTTGTGACCTCAGAAATACTCTGATTCCAGCAAAGCATCCTTAATCAAGACAGAACATGCTTATAAAGAGATATTTTCTATGTGTCCCCAAATTTCTGCAATTTAGAAATAGGCATCTTGCAGTCTCAGTAAATAAAAAGCCAAGATCAGAGCTACAGCACTGGAAACAAGTAAATGAGGATATAGAACTTTTTTATATAGTTCTTTTATTCTTTACAATTTTAGGCTTGGTCAGCCTCTATCTAATCAATTTGAGTTGCATACTATATGTGTATACAAGTGTATACACACATGTGTAGGTGTACCTGGAGTTTTAGGAAAGCTTTCTTTGTAAACACAAAATCTTGCATAGAACAAATCTTACTTGGCTTTATGAGATTTTCTCTTTTTTCCCCCTTGAAACGTCACCTTTATAGGAAAATTTTCCAGTCATTCAGAAAGTTCCATTTCTCTTTGTTACCTTTGAATATAGGACATATTTTTCTCCAAATGGAAATACAGCCATTCCTGTGGTACTGTCCTAGTGCTAATTCCATATAGAAGAGAGGAATCCCTCCGAAGAGGGCCATGATTGTGTAAGGAATGAGGAATGCTCCTGCAAGAGAGAAAGCAGATGATTGTAACTCTTCACAGACTTCTCTTCCAACAGTACCAGCACTCCATAAACAGAAGTTCCTTTTATCCCACAGGGAAAATGCACATCCCCTCCCTAGCCAACACACCACTGAATTACCGTGGGATTTCTCATAAGAGTAACTACTCAGCAGTGTGAACAAGAAGCAACACTCAGGCCAAACTTCTCACATTTCTGCAATGCAGGATTCACCAGGACTCCACTGACTCTCACAGCTGTGAGATGGGCTACAGATAAAACTATTAATTTCTCCAATAAAATGCTTTTGTTACATCAGAGTGACAAAAGTCCTTTCTAAGATCTCCTTGATTAGATTTTAGGTTTATATTTTGTCTCTTACATCAGTGAGTCAAAGACCCAGCCTTCCTCATGAGTTGGTTTAGACATGTTGGTTTATCGGATTTTAAAATGCTCCTTGGGAAAGGGATTGAGGTGTTGGAGTGTGGGTGTGCACCTACCTGGTTCTCAGCTTCTAATTGTGCTGTGCTAAACAGCTTTTCTGTCACTATCCTATCCCGATATTTAGGTTTTTCAGTGAATAATTTCTCCTTGGTCATTTGTTATACATGATATTTTAAAAGCCACCAAATCATCCATTTACAAACTAAGAAATTCAGCATTAAGGAACAACGATCAGGAGTGGGCACTGACCTCCTCCATTCTGGTAGCAGATATAAGGAAATCTCCACACATTTCCCAGATCCACTGCGTATCCAATGACGGAGAGGAGAAAGTCAATTTTTTTACTCCAGGTCTCCCTGTCCTCCAGCTCCATCAGCTGCTGCTGAGCTTCGGCCCCGCAGGTGGTGGATGTGGTGGTGGTGGTGGTGGTGGTGGCTGCTGGGGCCGTGCCCTGGGCATCCTCCACCTCTCCATTGCAGGGAACTGAGCTCTGAACCCCTGAATAACCATTTGAGATCTGAGCTGCCTCCCCTTTATCCCCCTGGCTCGGGTGGACTTTGTTGCCATCCTCCACCAGCCGTAGGGCAGATTTAGGGTTCCTGACCAGAAGTCCGTTCTCTTTACAATCTTCTCCTTTGCTACAGCCTGAGACATCTTTCTTGGAAGTCAGGGGTTCTGTCTCATTGCTTGTGGCTTTTTTTTCCATTTTTTCTGAGGTTTGTTCTGGTCACTCGCAGACAGGCAGCACCACAGGGTCCCTTCGGGGTTTGTCTTCCCACACCTTTATGCCCAGCACTTTTAGAATTCCTCTTCCATACTTAAATCCATCAGATTGAAGGCACAAGCACCATCTAAGAAATGAAAAAGAGTTGAAAATCCTTTGCAAGCTTTACTGGCCGTGGTAATTCTCAAGTTACAGCCAGCAGATTCTGTGATTAAAATACAGAGGTAAATAAACATCACAGCATGCAATGGGAATAGTGGAGCAGATAATATGGGATTTTGTCCAGAGAAAGGCAGGAAGAAATCATCCTCTTTGACTGCTGAACCTGGTGTACCTGGATCACACCCTCTCAGGAGGATCTTCTAGACTTTGTGCATTGCTGGACACCTCACACCCAGTCACTGTCCTGCTGTCTTCTGGCATCACCTCCAACACTGCTGGACTCCCAGTCTGCAAACTCAGGGCAGAGCTTAGTGGGACCTTTATTTTCATTTTCCTAAGTTCATCCTGCGACTCATCCACTCGTGACAATTTCTAGATTCACCCGGTGTGAAGGGAAAGGAATTCATTAAACAAATATGAGATAACCGTGGATATAAAAATTACATTTCATGACCACCTTTCTTCAGAAATCCCACAGTGTCTGCTCTGTTTAGTAGCAGATGTAGAAGGCTTAAATGAAACTTTAGAAAAGTATTTAAATCTCAGTTGTTTTACATCAACTAACTTTTGAGGCTTACTCAACACTAATAACAAGAAGAGGCCATAAATTTCAATTTGATTCTTCTGATTAAGAACTGACATGTGAGTCTAAAGGACAAAACTTGTCCCCAGTTTTATCTGACTCCCTGGGCAAATAAAAACATCTTTCCCTCTGTTTGGATTGCTGACACTGTGGTTCCAGCCCTGGAAAGGGTGGTGGGCACTACTCCTGTGCTCCTGCCCACTGCCAGAAAAAAAAACCAGGCCTTGGGAGGCTTCTCTGCCCTCTTCATATGTGCTAAAAACAGAGTCCAAGGGAAATAAACCATCCTGAAATAGAGTACAGCACAATTAACTTTTCCTGCAGAACAAAGATAACAGAGAAGGAGTTGTGATTCTGTGAGCAGGTCGTGCTTTGTTTTCTGCTGATTTGTTAGGTAATGTAAACACCCAGCTGCCTTTACCCAACAAAACCTTGGAACAGGAGCTGATCCCCTGTGCTGTAAATTCCCCAGGGCAGTAACCCTGCTTTATTGCTAGCAAGGAATCACACAATCTACACCATGCCAAGACTAAATTATTACAATTCCATCTCATTTTTCCTTTTCAAAATATTTTATCATGGTAGTAACTGTCATTATATCCTAGCAGAAAAGACAAGCATTATTTCACTTTTAACTGCAGGAAAAACTGAAGCAGAGAAGGGATATGATTTGCTTATTTCTAGAATTTGCTGATTATCATAGCTATTAAAACTCAAATTTTCCCTGTCTTTCCACCTTTTGCAAAGACAGTTTGTTAAACCTTTTCTAAACATTTCTCAGTGCAAGCAGAAAGAGAAGTTATTGAGCTGCAGAGCAAACAGGAGGATGGTTTTGAGATAAAAGTCACTTGAAAATGTTGCTTATAATTTTCAGAAATCTTTGCTTCTCCAGGCTTACATTCTGTCTCTACCCAAACAATCTAATTTTTGTCATACAGAAAGCAGTGCATCATTAATTTGAATTCTTACAAGAGCAAGTGCTTCGCTGCCATTAATTAAACATCCACAAAGATTAAAACGTCTTTGGAGTTCCAGAGAAAAACACCAGGGCAAAGAACAGGAGCTTCTCTTTTACCTGCAGGACTATAAAACCTGAATGTCTTTGGAGTTCCAAAACCTTCCAAATGTCCCCAAAGAGGTTATGGAGATGGAAACAGCCCTGGTGATCACATAGAAATCCAAGGGAAGGCCACAGCCAATCCTCCCCTTGTACAGAGCATGGTAAATACCAGGTGGGAATATGGAAAAGTAACCTGAGCCCTCCTGGACTTTACACCTCTCACCCATAAATGGAAACGAAGTAAAGGATGTTGATTTAATTGCATTATCTCATGGGACTGATTGTTCTATACCTGAGGCTTAAACTCTCACTGTGTTTGTAAAACACTTAATTTCTGCATATTTTTCAGTGCTTTCTTTGCTGAGGGGAAGTCAAAGGGTGTATTGTTGATTCCCAAGGTCTGTGACAGCCAGGATTGTTGTCCATCCAGACCTAAACTCCTCCTCTTGTTCTTCTGCACACCACAGGAAAAGAAAGTCACATTATTTGAAATACTTCGGTTGAATTTTCAGTAGTTTGAGCCTCAGATATGCAAAATCACATGTGAATTTTCAGGGGCTTCAGCTGAAATCTGAACTATTTCTTTCTGAACAAGAGTTACAGCTTGTCAGCTGTCCTGGGAAATCTCTGGAGTGGTGAAGTCCACGGCTACACAGTGGAGTTCACAGGGGCATAGTTGGCACATGCAAACAGAAGAGTTTCATATTATTTCATTACACCATAAAAAATTGTGAGAGAATGTACATTTTTCTTTGCTTTGCTACAAATCTAGAAAAAGAAATTGAAGGCACTGTGACCACTACGAAGAGTGTAAAGATCTGCAGAAGGAGCTCTTGGGACTGGGAAGTATGCCAGGACAGCAGGGAAGATACCCTGGGGAAAATGACCCCAATAGTGAAGGATTTTGCCCACCTCAGCCTCCACTTCTTCTCTGCACAGATCCCTAATTCGGGTGTGTGAATGATGACAGCAGTGATCTCAGAAATAACAGTTTATTACCTGTTTTCACTCCGAGCTGTCGCAAAGGTTGCTGTTACATAACTGCACCTTGGCTCCTTATCACCTCTAATTAGCTGCAGGAGAAAAAGGGGAGAGAAAAAAGGGAAGGAGACAGAGCTCTGTGCTTTCGTTTCCTTTTGATCTGTGTTTGGCAGACGTGACTTTGCTCCTCTGGTGCCCTGAGCTGGGGTTGTTCATCCAGGAGCACCTGGAAGGTGCCAGCCCTGGGAATGCCACCCTCCCTGAGCAAAGGGTGACTGAAGAGGAGTGACCCTGGGGTCCTCCACAGCTATTCCAGCTTTGTTGAAAACATTTGGATGGATAATTGAAGACGTGAGTTTCCACACGCTTGGCTGCAGCCACCAATGCAGTTCATATCAGCCAAGCATTAATTAAATTGTATTTATTTATCTCCCACACGGAGATGAACTTGAACCAGCACTGCAGATGTAAAAATCCCTGCACATTCCTTGATGCACAAATCCACCTCTTTTGCCTGTACCAGAGCAATCCTCGAGGAGCATCCCTGGCCTGGAGCCCAGTTCCTCCTCTCAAGTGATGGAGCATCTCCTGTTTATTTCTGGAGGCTCGCAGTGACCTCTCCTGGCAGTGCCAGAGGGAATCCCTCGCCTTCCATGCTCTGCCACAGAGTAAACAACTCTATCCAGCACCACAACAACGGGATTTTCCTGCTCTCGGCACCTTTTAAAGGAGGAATTGGCTTTCAATGTGTCTGGGAGAGCAAAGCAATCGGGTTGAGGTGCAGCAAAGAGCAGATGCTGCAGGGGAGGGAGATCTCGAGTCACCGGGAGGTTGCTGGGTTTGAGGTGGGGCTGCAGTGCCTTCCCGTGTGCCTCCCATTTTAACTCTCACAGTCGCAAAACTCGTAGGTTTGTATAAATTTCACTTGACACAAATGATGTTCTTACTTCACGTGCTAATTCTGTGGAAGTGGAGAAGCAGCACCCGCTGGGCTACGGGAAAACTCGGGTCCCACCTTCCCTCCCGCTGCTCCTCCATCCTCCTGCCTCCATCCCTTCACATGCAGGCACTCGCAGGGAACTGAAGCACTTTGAACCTCAAAAAGAGTCAGCCCAGGGTGTCGGCAAAGAGAGCCAAACGCTGGGATGATTCCTGTTAACTTGACCTAAATCTCACATTTATCACAAGGAATTTAAGATGGTTAAAGTTACAGCTGCCTGACTCACACGACACCTTGCTGATCACCCAGGCAGTTGTGCGTAAATGGAAAGAGTCCAAGGACGTTACTTTTATCTCAAATATCAAGCAAGAAGTTTGTATTACAAGATAGGAATCACTCACCCCAGGCAGGAGAGGGCTGTGCTGTTTGCCTGGACCTGTTCTCACCTCTGAGCCACAAATGAGCCAGAGAGGCTTTGTGATTTTCCTCTGAGTTTGCACAGGTCAGGAGCAACCCTTAAATCAAAGTATCACGGAATAGATGTCCCCATATGGTGAGGACTTGTTAAAAAATAAAAATTTCAGCCAATTAAATCGCATTGCTCTCAATTATGATGAATTTTACCTGCTGTGTGGCATACACAAGTCATACTTAGGTTCATAATGCTAAAAAGAATTAGTGCCTTTTGATGTTGAATATATTAACTTTTACTGATTTCTTTTAAAAAACGAGTACCCAGAATGTCCTTTCCTATTAGCTCATTAGCAAGTTCATATTTCAGATTTCAAAACCTGATAATCATAAATACTTGCGAGCCGCAGAACTGGGGCATTAGGTGTAAAGCAGATCTAAGCTGATATCTAGACCATTTCTCCACAACGGAAAACTGATTTATTATGGGGATTTTTTTTCAGAAATTCCTTTCTAGCTGAAGAGAATCAAAATTGGATTTTGATAAAGAGTGATCAAAACCCACTGAAAATAATGCTCCAGTGAATTGTAAAGATTTGATCCCAGTAGCAGTGATTTTAAATGTTACTGAAGTTGAGTACTTTGGCACAGCACTGTGACCTGGGACTATTTTAAAAGGAAACTTTGAGCATGCAGGTGACAAAATGGACCCTTTCTGTGGATATTTGCAGGGCTCCAAGGGCTCCCTCACATTCCTGCTGAGGCAGAGTGAACTCAGCAAGTCCTGCTGGTGAGACAATGGCCCTCCTGGGAGAGTCAAAGGCTGCTTCCCAAAGAGTGGCACAAGGAGAGGTTAACTCCTGTGCTCCCAGATAAGGCTGAACATGGGTAAGATGGGAAAAGAATGCTTCTGAAAGCAGCAGTTTGGGGGAAATATAAACCTGCACTAGGAGCTTTATGTTATAATCTTGTTTGTGTCTCAGTCTGAAATTAAAAAATCATTGGAAAAGAAAGATTTTTACCTTTAAAATTCTGTTGAGAAGACAGGCACTGCACTGTAGTGGGAATGCTGCCAGACTGGTGTCAGTCATTTAAAGAACAGGGAGGAGGGGAAATGCATTTTTTTGGCTCGAGAGTGTCTGTGTGCAGTGCAAAGAGACAGATAAGCTTGGAGGGGATGATATTGCTTCTGTATTCTTCCTCCAGTTATTTATATAAATAACTTCCTTGAAGGAAGGGTCATAACACAGCAAACATCACTAAATAAATGGAGCACCATCCCTTGGTAACAGATGATGTTTTTCTGAAGGGGGTTTGTTAATGGCTATCTCCAAATTATAGCCCTGAGTTTGGGCTCCAAGTTCCACTCAAGTTCTTTATGAAACATTTACCCCACAGGCAGGGCTCGTTGTGTTCTATCAGTTCTATAAGATACAGAGCTGCAAACACCCAGGCTGGGAAAAGAGTTCAGACATGAGCATCAGGAAGGAGATCAGGACACAGAATTAGGATTTCATTAGGCTGTTATTAATGAAAACTCAGCAATTTATATTTGCATGGAGGAAAGCAGGAAAGAACTTAGACAAACTGCACGTTTCAGTGTGTGGGAATAATTTTGGGTTGTTATTAAATTCTACTTTTGGGGCAGTTTTTCTTAATTTAACCACCTGAAATTCATCACACCTTGTCCGATTAGAAAGTGGTCACAACAATCACTTGCCATGTGAGAAGTTTGCAAAGTATTCTCCAAGAAAATTACAGTTAATTCACCATCAAAATCACCAGAAGATGCAGCCCAAGTGTTTGAGCCCTTCCCTGGTAAATGTCTGATTTAAACCCACATTTAAAAAATGCCACAACATTTTCAAGAATCCAAATCCACTAAATGCCTGATCCCTTTCCCCCCAGGCTTTCTTAACATATCAAAACATGTTTTCCTTGCCTATTTATATATTCAGTTGCATTGCATTCCTTAATTAAACTCCATATTTCTTAGCAAACTAACCCAGCAAGCCAGTTGGTTTCAGTAAACGTGATTGACTATAAATACATAGGACATGCTCTTCAGATTTATTACTTGCAATAAATCTGTCCCATTGAGTTCATTAATTTACTGTGCTGGAACCATTTACCTTTTAAAATATAACTTAATATGGTTAATAAATCTCACTTCTGCCTTTCAAAATAAATAACAGCTTAAATTTCCTATTTTTCCTTCTTTTTCCTTTGGATTCTGCTGCTTGCCTTCATTTTGCTTTATAGCTTAATGCTGATTTGTAAGCTTTAAATAACTTTATATCTGTAATGCAGTTGTGTGGACTGCCAAAACTCTTAAGTTTAGATTGTCAGAACATGTTCTGCTACAGGCATTTGACTCCCAACATTCATAACTGCTGGACAAGTGCCTGAACATGACAGAGCAGAGCATGGAACAGCAGAAAATAAATAAAAGGCACTAAAAGTTTTAAAAACCCAAGGAAAACTAAAACTAAAATCAATGTATCTTTTCTGCCCCCAAAGCTTTGTTAGATGGGCAATGTTTGAGAAATTGTCAAAGACCTTAAAGCTGATTTAAAAACAAACAAAACCTGGAGTACAGATTTCAGCCTGTCATTCGTATTTCAGATTTTATAACTGAAGTGGAAAGAGGCAGCGAGGAGGGAAAAGTTAATAAAACTCCAGCGTCTGCTGCTGCAGGGGGGCAGCTCTGAGGAGCAGCTGTCTCTGTCTGAATTTCACAGAAGTGCTTCAGACATCGCTGTGTAAAGACAAAATTAGAAAGTACCTGTGTTTGGGGTCGGTCCGAAGCGCTGCCCTTGGAGAGATCCAAGCTCGGGTCCCCTTCACCCACATTTACCTCAGCCTGGGGAGCTCAGCCTGTGGGCAACTCAGCATCCCGGGGAGCTTTTTGTACACCAGTCCCCCTCACATGGTCTGATTTCCAGATAATCTGCTGCCAAAGAGCTCTTTAAGAATTTTTGCGTCACTTTAGTCAAATAAACTTTATGTTTCACCAGGGCTGCAGCTCAGTTTTCCTCCTAGAGGTGGGTGGCAACATTTGCCTGCTCTGATCTGTTCGGGTGAGCAGGATCCAATGAAGGCAGAGGCAGAAGGAAGGGGAGCTTTCCTGGGAAGGGACAGCTTTGCTGGACGTTGTTATAACTATAAATAACAGGATGGGGATGAGGATGGACACAAAGAAGTTTTGAGGGAGTCAGTGAGTTATAGATTTATAGGTGGGTCGACTACAGGAGGATAGGAAGGGCTGGGATATTATCACAATAAAAGGGTTTGAAAAGAATAATTTCTTTTCAATAATGCTGAATAGTTGCATTATTTTAATAAAGAAATAAGGTTTAGTTTTGTTTTAAAACTTGAAGCACAAATTCTTTACAAGCATTTTGCTGCCTCAATAAGCTCAACAAGTAATTTCCTTTCTTCCGACCACTGCTCCAAATACCTCATTCCACTTCTAACATGGTTTTTTCCTCCGGTGTTTTTCATCCAGGATTTCTTCATTCCTGCACTTCACGACTTGTTTATAAAAAGTCATAAATCACAGGTCAATGCCATAGTTTAGGTGGCAGATTTAGGGGGGGGGGAGGAAAAAAAGGTGGAAAAGCAGAAAAAGCAGAATAGGGGCGAGTCAGAGTAGCTGATTGTTGGAGCAGCAGCGGCTTTGCTGTAAGCAGTTGCCAGTTTTCAGAGACTTCTTCCAAACAACTTTTAAACAAATTTTCCAGAAGAAAATAAACCGAAAACCGACGAGCTGTAATTTGCACTTTCCCCTGCTGTCCCTGGTCCCTGACAGAGCCGCAGGCGGGCAGGGCGAGGCACCTGCACCATCTCAAGGAGAGCTCAGGCACTGCAGTTACACACGCGAGGGACGCGAACTGAAATCAGTTTTGTTTCCCATCAACTCCCCTGGGCACTGTGTTAACACCGTTTCATCAAATTGAGCTTTTTTCCTTCACCTGCTTTAGGAACTCATTGATCTTCTAGTGCAAACAGCAATATCCACCTCCTGTCTGCCGGGCTGGATTTCCCTCCTGCATCCTGCTTTCCAAAATAATCAGGATTGCTCACCTCCACTTCGCTGCAGGCAGAACCCCCACCAGTTTGTGTCCTTGCCTGTGACATTCCTCCACAGCCTTCCCTCTGTCTTGTCTTATTCCAGACGGTTTGCAAGGACAGATCCTGCCATGCCTCACTCACTAAACCCTTCTGGAGGTCACAGCACATGAGGCTTTGAATGTGCACGTATCCAGCTGTGGATCAGCCCCCGTGCTCTGGAGAGCAGCATTTTCTCTTTCCCAGGAGGATGGATGGCACAAGGAATCTGCACCTTTACTTTCCAAACAGATTTCTAGCTCATTACTGCTGGGAGACTGAAAGGGGTTTTCCAAACTCACTTTTTCTATCCTCTTACGAGAAATAAATTGTCTCTACTGAGAGACCCTCTTTCCAAAATTGTATCCTGGTTTTTTTAAAGTTTTATAGGAATCATGACCTTTGTTTGAGTTTTTTCTCCATCTCAGTCTCTGCTTAGAGTAGGTTCTTTTATGCCTTACCCAGGCCTTTTTGTTCAGGTGTTTTTTTCATTACTGTCTTCTGCAGCAGTTATTGGGTTTTGGGTTTTTTTTTGTTTTGAATTTCTTGCCAAACAGTCTGGAGCCTTTGGGACATAATAGAAATAACAGACTGGAGATTTCAGGCAAAACCCCTTATAACACCTTATTTATCTCATAAGTGAAAAACTTTTCAGGGGCTGTACTGAATCAGCTCCAGAATCTCAGGAAATCTGGGCATTGGTGGGTGAAATTCTGATGATTTAGGGAAAGTATGGAAAAAAAAAGAAAATAGACTTTACACAAGACACACAGATAAAGCAGCTGCAGATTCCTGCACAAGGATGGGAATCATCACTCAAATGACCTCATGAAAGTAGTACCAACTGTACTGTGAGATCACTGATGGCTCTGCAAGTCTCTCTGATTCAGTGCCAATAAAAGAATTGGAACCATTTTCCAAATAATACAAACCAAACAAATCCTGCAATATTTGTTTGTTCCTATCTTTCCTTAGTTAGCAATCAGACCACATTTAGAAGCTATTACAATTGGCCTTGGGATAAAAGAAATTCTGATTGCCCTTCCTTGCTATTTTCCACTGTGCTAGAATGCACATCTGGGAGTTGGATGAATTTTGGAGAGGTTTTGTTATTTCCACTACAACTGTTTTAAGAGCACATTCCAATAGGGAAATCTGATTCCTAGAACCCACAAACCACCACTACACATAACCCTCTCCTCAGTTCCTTCATTAGGAATTGTTTTCTGACACTTCATTAAATCTGAGAGAGTTGACTTTCATAATATTATCTGTCAATATTTGCCACCTGTCAGGGAACTGTCTTTGAATTCTCACACAAAAACTGCATGGTTTTGTTAACAAAGTGGAAAAGGAAATATTAAGTCAGCTGGTTCCTCAGCAATCTAAAGGTAAGGCTTTGCAAAGGAGATATATACATATATATATACATATATAAAAAATTAAGGAAGAAATCAGCATTGAAAGACAGTGGGCACTAATTGTTTTTTTTTATTCTAACCAAAGCATCTTTTCAGCAGTTGTATGCTAATTTTTTCATAGTCTGGATTTACATTCACAGAGCTCTCTTTGCTGAGTGACAACAAAGCAGCAAGCCAGGCTTATTCTCCCATTATTTCCATTCCATCCCTTGGCAAGTTTAATTTTTTATCATCTCTGAACCATTTCCTGCAAACTGACAGGGGTTAAGTGGCTTGTTCCTCTAGCACACGCTCTGGAGAAGTGCTGAACAATTCTTTGGGAACAATCCCTGGCTGTGAACTGTCTCCCACACACCTGGGGAGAGGCTGAGGCTCTCCTTGGGTCCAGCTGTGCCTTGTGCTGCGCAGGACCCTGAGAACTTCCTCGGGCTCAGGAGGGAGCACATGGCAGCTCCATCCTCGCTCAGCTGTCTCCAGCCTTATCTGAGGGCTGCTGATCTCATCAGTGAGCTTTCCCTCAGGACAAAAGGGCAGAGTGACCCCAGTAAAAGTCACACCAGCAGGGAATCAGTTCATGGGGAATGGTTTCATCCACAGGTTTTACCCACATTTCAAACTGCAGGTTAAAAACAACACCAGCCACCCGTAAGGTGTTTATGGATAACAAGAGCCTGCAGGTACCAATCCTTACCAATGTTTCCATGGCTGTCCTCCCGCAGGCAGAGGAATATCCTTGACTTGGTGGCACCAGCACAAACCTCAGAACGCTTTGTTCAACTGCCCCCAGGAAAAACCACAGCTCTCACCTTGGCATCTGCATTCCCCTCCTGTCCTTCCCAATTCCACCTTGGAAAGAACTTATAAAATTGCAGGGCATAAATGCAGAAGTGTTGCTGCCAGATTGGCTTCATTCCCCATAACGTGTTTCAGCCATGTGGATTTTCTGTGCTTATTTGAAGGAAAGGAAAAAAACCCACAATCCTATTGTATAAAGTGTACAGGAAAATATCTGGGCAAGAACTGGGGAGATAAGCACAGGCTGGACAGTACTTCAAAATACTGAAACCAACAACTGGCTTGGAATCAGTTCCACGTTTATCAAGCTCAATCCTCATCAGTGCTATCACCAGCAACAAAAATGTCAGTTAAACTCTAGAGAAGAAGTTCATTCTCCTTGGCTGATATCATACTCATAAGCACAGAGGAAACAGAAGAACTGGTGTTAAAGTCATAAGTTGAAAGATCTTGAAGGACTAAAATTACTGACCTTTTGGAAGAGGAAAGAGCCCCCAAAACAACACATGCATTAGTCATAATGAAAATATTGTGCATAGCACAGCTTTCCAAGAGATCTGGCTCCGTGTCAGAGCCACCAGGGAGTACAAGAACTGTTTGCTTGCCTTCACTCAAGTGACAGCACAAAGTGGAGACTGTGCATGAGACCCCACAAGGGTCCGTGGAGGATCATCTGCTCCATCCCCTGCCCAAAGGAGGATCAGCTCCACCAGTGCCATTCCTGACATTTCTCCACCCATTTCTGTTAAAGGTCTGTGACAGAGGCACCACACCCTCACTGCAGCTCACCAACATCTTCCCATTCCATCAGCTCCATGCACCTCTTTAAAAAAAGAAACCAGAACTGTCCCAGTCACTTTAGAAAGTGTTTATTCAAAAGCTTCATAGCACCATCTTGTTTTTTAAAACAACCAAATAAAATGCAGCAATTAAAACGTTGGTTTTTCTGTTGAGCATGACACTAACTCCACCTGTGAACATATTTATGGTTGTTCTTGCTAAAATAACTGAAAAATAGCGCTCCTGTGCACACAGACATAGCACTGGCCCTTGGGGGGGTTATCCGTTCCCAGCTCAATAATGGAAGAATAAAACCAAGTGGAACTGGATACCTCAAGGAAACCGTTCCCCTTCCCCAATTCTGCTGGAAGAGAAAATTTTCTAAAGGTCATTTTTAGCAGTTTCAATTCATACATCCCCTCCAAAACTTCAGCAAAACTAAAAATGTAAATATATAAAATATTTTTGGGAGTTCTTTTACAGGACAATTCATACCATAATTGGTTAATTATCTCAATATGTTTGCTCTAATAATCACCTAACTATTAATTCTAAAGGGCCTTTAATGCCCATTTTTTCTAGGGAAAGCATCAGTCGAGGTAATTTTACTATATTACTACGCTGATTCACATTAAAAATTTAAGATAAAATCAAACTGCCATTGACAGCACTTATCATCTGCTTTCATTCTGAGTTGTTTTTTTTTTTTCCTTTTCCCTTTTGAGTTTTGGAGCAGCCTGTCTGAGAGCTGGGATCAGTGAAGCGCTATTTCCCAAGGATCCTTAACTTACATTTCAGGAATAGGGACCAGGCCGAGGGCTCGGTCTCGTTATCGTTTGGCTATGGCTTCCGACCACTGGAATTCTCTATTGCAGCTACTTCTGATGGCCAGGAGGAGGCAAATGCTCCGTGCTTCACTTGGCCAAAGCCCCCATGGGGTCCCAGGCTGGCAGAACAATGGGCTCCTGCTGCATCACGGCCAGGATCTCGTCGGGCACGTGCTTCTTGTCCACCACCACCTCGTACACGTACTCGGAGAACCAGTCATCGGTCATGATCAGGTAACCTGGGGGGAAAACAGCATCACAGCACAGAGGCACTGCAGGAAAGCAGCCACGGCCAAGCCTCACCTATGAATGATGCCTTAAACAGGGCCTGGTCACGCTGGTTATCTCTCAAAACACACCAAGAAATATCTCGAGGAAGTTAGCACACAGGATGTACTTCGTGTGCACTGAAAAGATCAGGCAAGAAGCCCACCAGGAAAAACAAAAGCCAGAATATCCATAATTTATGTTTGCTGTGTTAAAATGGGCATTAAGAATACTCAAGGGAATTACAAAGCCTTTAAGCCTTTATTTGCATCTATTTGAGGCTTTAGAATTTTCCAGGTGAACATCAACCTGTTCTAAGAAAACTTTCTTGGTTTAGTTTTTGCAGTAAGGCAGCCACTGCTTTCCTCAAAGCCATTTAAATCACACTTAGGCTGAAGCAAATACAATGGTCTCCCTTAATAGGAAAATGAAAGTGAACACCCTTTGAACCAGGAGTGAGGGAAGTCACTTTAGAGGTTTTAGCAAATAGCTACCACTGCAAACAAGCTATTCCAGGTGAACTGGGAATAAGAGTAGCTGTGAGAAAGGAAGCATTTAGGAGACAGATGAAAAGGCTTTATGTAATAAAGTTCCTCACGTCCTTATATTGTATCATCACACAATCAAATGAAACAAGAAAATGTCCAAAGAATATGGACAATAAATGCATCTATCTCCACCATCTTGTTTCTAAAGCAAGAGATCAGATAATCCCATAAATTAAAACCCCTATCAACTGTAACCCGAGCTAGAAGCCATTTTGGAAACACTGCCAAAGGGAGCTGCCTTGATTATCCCCTCTTCAGGATATGAGTTCTTGGGACACACAAAAACCTCTCACTCCCAAGAGCCAACAAGTAATTGCACCCTGAGAGGATTAATGAACTCTGCCTCTGACATCCTGTCCCTGGGAGCCGATTGGGATCGCGGTGTCTGAGCGGGGAGGAAGCGCCGAGCACGACTCCAGGACCTGCAAATCCCTCGGGTTTGGGGAGGCCTGGGCAGTGCAGACCCCCCCCATACACATCCTACGGACACCTGGGAAGCCCCTGAAAGTCCCCAAAGAGCCTTGGAGAAGCCACATTGTGCTTGTGCTGTAACCCCTGCCCGGGGAGAGCAAATGAGAGCCTCTGTCACGGGGCACTTCTGGGATGAGAGATGCACAAACACCGGGTGCCTACAGTTAAGTCCTTGAAATTTACAATTCAACGGCCAATACAAGACACGAAAAGCCCAAAGGGAGCTGACTTGTAGCTGGAGATGCATCCTAAAAAAAGCTCCTTTCATGCCAAAACAAGCGGATGGACCCCTCTCCACAGTGTGATTTAGTATTCCCCCTCTTCCTTGCTTTTAAAAAAAGATATCCGATGGGATAAGCCGGGTTCAAAGTTAGGTAATAACGTCCTGTGTGTCTCCAGAACAAAAGACTACTCAGAATAATTAAATTTGCCTGTGTGGCTGAAAAAGAGCCAATAAAACAGAAAGGAAATATTTGATTGGGAAGTGACTTTTTACCTCAGAAAACAAGCAATGTTTGTCAGCAGCTGTGTTCATTCCTCGAGGAAAAACACACAGGGTTCCAGAAATATTTATACAACAGATATAAATGTAATTACTAAATATTTAGGAGAAGCAAAGCTGGGCTGGTTTACAGGGGTTCCCTTTCTCCAAGACAAGCAGTACCATAAGATTTCAGTTCTGCCCACTCTGAAGTGTGAACATAGAATTGACTCCATCCTGTAATTCCCAAACCAGGAGTCCCAATCTTTCCAGTCTTGAACCATTCCTGTGAGGGTAAACAGGTGGCACCTTGGACTGTACTTGGAGCAAAGCAAGATGGAGCCCACATGATAAAAACATGCTCTTTCCTCACAAACAAGTCATTTGCTCATTGTTTAATGGCTCAAGTCCAGTCCCTGGTGTTTTGTTGCAGGCTGGACCCTCGATCACCCTGTCCAAGAAATCCTGGGAGCTGGGGCTTACTCGTATCCCCCACACCCAGCTGGGATGTGCCAAGTTTAGCATCATTCTTGGCTGATTCTTCACTGATGTGGACTCTGGTTTCTTGTGCTGCACTTACCCAAGCACAGCTTCCCAATTCCTTAACAAGGCAGATAAGATAAAAATCTGAACTCTTATCACAGTGAGACACAGACTCAGTGGCACTGCAAGACAGCTCAGACAAACTCTGAGTCCTCACCCTCCTACACAGCTACTATTGGACACTGAAGAGTGGAAAATCAGGGCAGGAAGGAGAAGAAACCCCACCAAGTTGAGTCACAGTCCCTGAAGGGATTTAAATGATGTGTAGATGTGACATTTGGGGACACGGTTCAGTGGGGGCTTGGCAGTGCTGGGTGAACAGTTGGACTCTTTTGGACCTTAAAAGGGCTTTTCCAACCTAAATGATTCTGTGACTCTCAGTTACCTCTCCCAGTGTTTGGGAAGGAGCCCTGGAGAACATGTCCAACTTCCCTTTGCTCCAGAGCAGCTCATTTGCTCATACCCAAGAAAACCATTCAGGGATTCAGCTTCCTGAAAAAAAAGCAGTCTGAAATAGAGTCAAGCTTCCTACTTCTGATGGGATTTTCTGTCAAGGCACTTTTCCAGACAACTCCCTGAGCAAAACAAAGCACAGTCAGGGAGCAAGACTTTCCAGAGCCCATGGTGTCCCCTGGTACAAAGCAGATAAGGGACAGTGACTCACCCTGCCAAGTCCACACAGATGCCATGGGGACAAGATAGGGCAGGGTTTATTCAAGTCACTCTGGGCTCCTATTTTATTTCAAAGGAACAACCAGCTCCTCTTACACTGCTCTAGAACTCATTCTTGAGAGCCGAGTGTGGATTTGGATGCTGCAGCACAGAGGTGCCACAGCTCAGCCCCAGCCCAGCAGGCACCACTCGCAGCAGTGTCAGGGTTCAGCTGCTGCCCTGTGCCATTGATGTAACCTCAGCATTGATTTGGCTTCTTTACTTAATCCAACATTCCAAAGAACATTTCTCTACTGTCATATTGCTGAGCCTTGAAGGCTGAAGGTCAACAGTTTCGTTGTTTTGTCAAGTCTGATGATTTTTATTGGAATACTTTGCTGTGAATGGATACAGTTAACTCCAAACAGAAACTA
Source organism: Tichodroma muraria (assembly GCA_013390105.1). NCBI lineage: Eukaryota > Metazoa > Chordata > Aves > Passeriformes > Sittidae > Tichodroma > Tichodroma muraria. The sequence continues at coordinate 56,370 of WAAG01091121.1, forward strand.
CTCCAAGTCCAAGAGGCCACAACATAAATTAAGACACTTCCAAGGATATTCTGTGTTCTCCTCTGAGTTGTTCATGTTATTGAAAAACTTATAAATAAGACCACATCCTAAAACAGAGCTCTCCAAAAATAGTCTACTCCCAAAAGAAAACCAAGACATCCTGGGAAAGTTCTGTCACACCAAATCTTACAAGCACAACATTTGGGATTAATGTGCAGCAGGAAAACATGGCCAGCAATGACTGTTATTCCCTGGGACACAGAGTCTGGCCAGGCACACTCACCACTGTGCCACGGCTGAGCCCACATCCGGCCTGTCTCACTCAGGAGATGACAAAAATCATGGAGTTCTCCTCCCCTCCACGTAGGAAAAGCTGCCCGGCCCTGGCAGGGCAAAGCAGGGATGCTCTCACACCGCCAGCCCCACTCACCGAGGGCTGGGGAACCCGGAGCTGCCCCTCAGAGCAGCAGAGAAACCCCCCGTGGTCATTCCCAGTTTCCATGTGCAGGGAAACCACTGGAAGCAATTTCCTAAACCAGCTCCGAGCTGTGACTCGGGGCTGTGTCCACGCTGCTGCCAGGTGCCACACCAGGCTGGCACAGGGCCCTGGCACTCAGAGCCTTCCCAAGGTGTCACAACAGGGCAGCTGGGACAGCAGCAACAGGAAAACAAGTTCATGGAGAACCCCCAGCACAAGCAGAAGCACAAGTGAGGACTGGATTTTGTGTCCCAGTGCCTATCACACCAGGGAGGAGCACAGGAGAAGAGCTGCATGACATGGCTTTGGCACAGCTTCCAAAAGGCAACCAGAACTATGATTTTTTAAATTTTTTTTCACAGCCAGCTGTTGGGAGTCCGAACAGTTTGCACTGCAGCTGTTTGCAGCACAAGCTGGAACTAGCCATGCCCTCATTTCCTCATCTACAAAATCAGTAAGCAAAGCCTTGCCGTGATTGATAAACAGTACTTGAAAAGAAAACAAAAACCACCAGTTTCACACATGGCTCAGGAAGGTTATTCAATCCCACCAGCCACAGGCAGCATGAGCCCCATGTGCAGTGCACAGATTAAAGCTTGGATGTTACCAAAAGCTTCACCGCATTTAAAAATGGTGCAGTGAAGCTTTTATTTCTCCTTTTGTACTAGAAAAATCATTCCTATACAGTGGAGTCCTTGGAAGTGATCCTATTTTATTGATACAGCCAAACTTTAATCCATGATCCCTTTATGAACAGATTGGTTACAGACCCACAGGAGTTCCTGGTGTCTCACAGCACAAGTGCCACCATGTTTTGGGACTCATGCTACCAGATTTTCCACACTTGTGTTCTGCAGCAAAGGATTATGAGCAACAAAACAGCCGAGGTTCTACCAGTGTGACAGAGGGAGAGCAAATTGCTGCAGCTGCTGGGGTTTTTGGCAGGGATAATAGTTGGGAATTTACTTGGGATCAACAGCAAACTGATATCAAGGCTTAAGAGTATCAGCAGCTTCCCTGCAATAAACTGAAAAACCTTTACAAAAGTTGATAATGCAGGAATAAAGTTTGATAAAATATGAGCTTTTGATGAAGTCTATCAGTGTCTTCCCATGCCCTCCATACACAAACCAGTCTGGTTATTGGATTGCCCCTTCCACATCCTTATTTCCAAACATTCAGCTTTCTGCTCTCATGACTATAAATTACCTTTATTGCCACGGTCTTCACCCCAGGAGTTTTCCACTCTCCATTTTTCAAATGCATCTTCTTGCCCATCCTGTGCCAAAACAAGCCCATGACATTCAGTAGTGAAGGAGAGGCCACATCTGAGCAGGCAACCCCTTCCACATCCAAATCCAGCAGCAGGAAAACACAGAGCTCCACTCCTGAGAGTCTCAATGGTTTCTTGCTAATGGCTGGAGAAATGCCATTTTATAAAATACTCATCTACCTACTTAGATGAAATGTGGTGAAGAAGAGAGCCTGCAATCAATATTTACTTCATCAGGAAGCTGAAATTTAACTAAACTCTAGTTTGGACTTAACTGACTCACAGAATTTAAGCTGCTCTCCCTGCCCCCCACCAGGGCATGGGGGAAATTAAATACAAGATGCACAACTTGCCTGAACTGGGAATCAGAGGAGAGGAACAAGGAACTGTCAGACTTCAGAACAGCATTGGTAAGAGCAAGTGCAAACCCTTGAAGAATCCAGCTGAAGGACACAGCTCCAAGTCTGGTGCTGTGCAATTAAAATATCTTAATACAAAAAAACTAATGTGAAAAACACCCCATAAATCCATTTTTAATATTGAATGGAATATTGTTGTAATGCTTCTATTCTCCCTTGAAATGAGAGGACAGTCCTTAGGATGGGACACTTGAGAGCTCCCAGACCAAGGATGTCAACTCTGGGTGCTCTCAGGGAGAAACTGGGAGGAGCACATCCATGAACAGTTGCATTTTAACCAAAAGGCACGTTTAATCCACATCAATTTTTGATGTTCTAAAATTGTAACATGACTTTTCTTTAAATCTTCAAAGCCTTTTTATAAAAAAGTAAGTAAATCCAAACTACTACACTTTACAACTCAGTTTCGCAAAGCCCCCTCAGATGAAGTTTAAGACGTACCAAGTACAAAGTTTTCCTTGTTTTCCAGTTAGATATTTAGAGAAGTGTTCATGCAATCTGATACACAGTGGAAGCATTAAGAGCTCAGAATGCAGAAAACGGGAAAAAATTATATTGAGTTGTAAAAAGTAACTTGGAACATTCTTATGACTCAGCAGTTCCATCTCAAGTCTCCAAACTCCACAGCTCAGGCAAACTTGTTCAGTGCTGTGCAAGCTGTTATTTCTCAAGCCAAGGCCAAGCTGGACAGGAAGAAATCACTTCAAAGAAACTTTAATAATGACAACTTCTGGAAATAAATGGAAACATCAACTTTGCAGATAACCCCAAGTTGTAAGTTTTTGCATTCTTCTTTTTACTTCATGATGTGCTTTGTTATGGTGCCAGGAGCAGATCTAGCTGTGGATTCATCTCAGCCTGCTGTTTGCCACAGAGCTCTGCTGGACACCATTTCCCTTCCCTAATTAGAGGTCAGAAAGATCACATGCCAGCGAGCTGCAGGAGGTTAACCCTGCTGCAAAGTGCCTCCTACCAGCATTTTAACAGGCTCTAAATCAGACTAACCATCCAGTGGTTGTCCAATCAAAGTTTTTGGGTCAAAGGAAAGAAGTCCTTTGACACGTCTCAAATTCCTCCCTCCTTGTTAAATATTTATAGTTCTGAACACTCAGATACAAACACCACAAAGGGAATAAACAACCAGGCCTTGTGCACCAGGGGGTTGTGGCACACTCTGAGTGAGCCCAGGACACAAAGAAGCTGCCAGGATATTCCAACACATCCCTGCCAGCGCCAGAACTCCAGAAGGGAGACTCTACCTTCTCAGTGACAGCTGTCAGGACCATGGCATGGGTCATCAGGGATTCTCCAAAGATCAACCGTTCTGCTTTGTTCATGTTCTTGATGGAGACACCAAACACCAGCTCATGATTAAATCTAGCAGAAAGACAAATAAGCCACATGAGAAAGGATGCAGGGGGAGTCCTGACTAAGTCAGGGAATCAGGAAACTGCCCTGTGCCAGGAGTCACTGCACAGGCATATGAGTTCAACCAATTTTAATTGGTTGCAATTGTATATATAGAATAAATGCAAAACATGACCCCTTTAGGAGTTTCTCTCACCATATAGCAGACTATTTAAGTAAGAATATTTAACAACTACTCATAGTGCATCTTTAAAGGATTCAGATTAAACTAGCAAGTAGAAAAAAGTAATTCAGCAGCAGAATTAACTATATTCTTTTGGGGTACATAATCCAAAGTATGTACAAATCAGTTCATTGAGCATCTAAAGGACTGATCATGTCCTCACTGAGTATCCCAAATGACATTCTGGTTTGATTCTCTACTCACATATTCAGGTCATTGATTCCCAGCTTGCCATAGAAGTGCTTTGCCACATCACAGCCAAACCACACAGCCTGCAAAGAGAAGGAAGGGTCAGGTCTGGGCCAAATCCCAGGAGTTTTACATGGGCTGCACTGTGCCATCCACAAAGAGAAACAAAACCCACCTCGCCATCCTTAATAGATGCTGCAGCCAGCTTCTTCAGGACCTCCACAGGCTGGTTGTTGTAGAGAGTTTTCCTCCCTCCAGCCATGTTGCCCAGGTACTCCACTGTGTAAAGCCTGTTGTAGGGATTCTGGGGTCGAGGATCATTCACTAGACAGATCTGCCAAAAACCAAGATGTCATAAAATAAGGTGAAACATAACTGAAATCTTTGAAGATTGAATCTAGAAGGATTTCAGGGAATGGCTTTTGTCTCAGCCTGCTGTCTGCCCCATTAGCAAACAAGCCACTTGGCTGAAATAAGAGGCTTTTTCAGGTTGTGTTTGTTGGGTTTTTTGTTTTGTTTTACAAGTTCACCTCGTAACAGTGGCAGAGCAGCTCTGCGTGTTATTCCTTCTCTAATGTCTGCCTTATGACATACTACAACTGATTAGATCATTGCATATTTTATCATTACAAAACCATTGTGGACTGCAACAGGATCCCAGCTAATTGAAGGGTAGAGCACAAACAGCACAACAGGAAGAATAAACACTGACTTGGGCAAGCAGTGCCCATCCCAGGTGCTGCAGCTACAGGGGGGACAGACACTGGCAACAGTGGAAAATAAACGGCTTAGCAGCAAAAAAACAAAAGGCCTTGGAAATTTCCGTTTTCAGCACCCCCAACCTTGTCCTCCATGTTGAAGTAAGGCTTCACATGCTCGTTGTAGAACTGCACCGGGGTCATGGGGCCGTACTTGTGGTAGTTCTTCTCCTTATCCCGGAACTCCCAGCAGAAAGTCTCCGGAGGGCTGCCCAGGCAAGTGCTCACTATTCTGAATACCTGCCCAGGGAAGCAAACAGCTGTGAGCCTGCTGGAACATGCAGCTGTGCCTCTCCTACCACAGCAATGCCACAGGAGCATGGATTTCTCCGTGTGAGAACCAGCTGGAGAAATGGGATCTTAACAGTCTCCTTTGAACACATGAATAAACACACACACATCAATTATCTGCATTCAGCTCCTGAAATCTTGGTGTTCCAGCAGTTCAAAACCAATCTGAAAGAAGCTCTGTTGATTTTCCTGAGGCCTTTCTCCCCTCTCACACGCCATGTTCTCAGGTAAACCACCAGGGAAAACAGAAGCTTACAAATTCTAGGTTATCCTAGGAATGCAGCAGCCCAAAGCAAAAACAGGACACTTCCCAGCCTCGTTATGTTTCATAATTCTGAAGCTCCTCCAACACTGCCAGAGAAACTTTGTCAAATTGATTCTCAAAAAGCTTGATCATTCAGCATCACCTGTTCCACCAGGTGGTTTGCTCCATGCAGAGACAAACCAGACCTTTTAACATGGGCATTTTATCCCAGTGTTTCCCCTGTACTAATTAATTTTTTACTGTAATGTTCATTTGGATTTCAAAGATGGGCCTTTGCTTCTTTTCAGAATCTCAGGATAATCTCCTCATCTGTTTAAATATATTTAACAACATCTCTGCTTAGGGCTGAGCTGGCAGGTTATGCAATTTAATTCCAGGTCCCTGCCTGCTGCCTGTAACATCCTTTGCAGCTGGCAGCTATTTCTGGATTTTTAGCACAAAAAGTTGACCAGATTTCAAGCCATCAGTCTCCCTGTAAATCAGAATATAACACTGCACTTCAGAAGCACTACTGTACTTCCCCAAGGGCTTATCAGAAAATGTGCCAACACTGGCAGTGTAACCACATGAGTGTCTTTAGAGATACAAAGCAGGACCTGCCACAGGTACTCTGGAGACAGGGAATTTAATCACAGTTAAACAGGTTTGAATCTGTTTTATTTCAGCTGACACTGATCTTCAGCTCTGTCCATGTCCTGAGCACAAGTCTCTTCCTCACAAGGAACCATGAGGTTATTTTAAATAAGAGGAGAGGGAGTCAAATCTCAGCTGCATCTTCTGCTCTGGGATCCAGCTCCTGTGGCCTGTGCCAGCTTTCCCAGCCTGGCAGTCTTCACACTTACACAGCAGAGTAGACACAATACCTTTCCCAAAACTGATTTAACACTTTCTGGAGCTGATTCTAAGGTTCCATAAGAACTGGCTTTATGCTAATGTGCTCTTTGTGCTGGCAGCAAAAGGAGTGCAAGGCTTCTGCTAAATAAAGGTGTTCTTACCCTGAGTAATTTAAGAAAACAAGTGAAAAAGATTAATTACAGGTTGAAACAAGGGTGTGGGCATAAGTCTTTTACTGCAGGAACTCACACATTTCTCAATAAATATGGTAAAGAGCAAATATAAACCCCTGAACTACTATAAATATTTAATTTTGCACAGACTGCACAAAAGGTACCATTTGCTGTGGCTACACCCACATTACCTCAGATAACCGCAAGCGCTGAGAGATGAGGCCATGAACACAAAATAAGCAAGAAAAATGCCTAAAAGGAGAGCAGCAACCAAATGGGCTCCAGCCAGAGGAAGGAAAATGATGGAGACAAAAGTCTCCAGTGAACAGAGGCACTGGAGCCTGGAATGGCCTCCCTCAATTGTTTTGCCACCACACCCAACACAGGCCCTCTCTTCATATCTCACGAGCTTCCTCTACCAATAAATAAAATAAGCATATTTAAAATAAAAGGTGACTTACATGGCCCTAGTGACAACTAGAAGCAAGATAAGGCAAAGATAGAGTGGCTTGTGCTAAACCCCAAAATGAATGAGGAGGGGAAAAGAAGGACACTCCTGATAAGGAAGAGTCTACAAAGGAGAACAGTAAAGGAAGAAAAATTCTATCGCATGAACTGCACTAATTTCAGCTTCTGACCTGCTGTGCACTGGCTTGATAAGAATGTTTTTACAGTTCTGGAGTGAATATTTAATCCTGTGTTCCACAGCAATTGCCCCATTTCAGCTCGAGTACTGCTCCCAGCAGGAGCAAACCAAGATTTGCTACACAAATAGAACCTCCCAGAACAAAACCAAGCTCTGCTTTGCCACAAAAATACAGAGGCAATACCACTCATACACATCTAAACACATGCAAACCACCTTTACTACTGCAGGAGAAAATGCTGTGTTAACCTCAGAATTAAGCACAACCTTCTACAAAACAGACAAACTGCAATCAGTTAAGAACATTTCATGTCAGTTCCAGGATTTCTTTTGTCAGAGGGCAGGAGGCTCTAAATAAATGAAGAAACATTTAGCAGTGAACTGTGTGTCCCTGCCCTAAGAACGCTGCAGAATCCCCCAAGGGCTTTTGGACACACACTGCATGTAAGTTACATTAATTCACCTTTGAACTAAGTGCAGATTGCCAACATTCTGGGGTAGGCTCAAAGCACAGCATTCTTCAGGCATGAATTTCACAACCGTTTTGATGAAATCCAAGGAGCACAAATCAATTTTCATCTTTTAACCTAACCTTAAAATTAGATTAAAAGAAGCTACAGAATTTTACATGAAGTGCAAAGATGAATTTCCAAAACCCAAAACAACACATTAATTAATATAGAACTGAAACTTAACCCGGATAGGCCAAGGTAGGTTCTGCCTAACAGTGATGTTTCAGTGGATTGCAGAAAAAGCTAACATACAACACTAAAATACTTGATTTCTTGGCTCATCTAAAGACACACATTTAACCACGGGGTCACTTGGCATTGTATGTTTGAGAAATAAATTAAATACATACTTTCTTTAAAGTGCACGGACTCAGACACACCAAAAGAGCCTCGAGTTTAAATTATTTTTGGCAGTTTAAAAATCAAGTATGAGCAGCACAGAATGAGAAAAATAACGTGGGTTTGTGTGAGCAGGAGGAGTTTCAGGCACTGCAGACACACTGACAGTGATGGAGTCAATTCACAGCCAAAACCATGCTGCAATTCATTCCTCTGCTGCCCCCCAGGACCAGCCCTCAGCTGGACTCAGCCCTGTGCAGACACCTCCCTTCTGTGGTTCTTTTCTGCTCTCTTGTGGGGAATCCTTGCACAGCACTTGTGCTACAAGGTTTGCATTCAAAGCCATCAGAATGCAAATTTCAACCTTTCCTGTTATTTCTAAGAGCCTGACAAGCCACTGTTTTGATCTCTCAAGAGACAAAATCCTGCTTTTCCTACAGCAAGGGGCAGATGTCTGTAAAATCTCATCATTCTGAAACCTTATGGATTCAAAATATTTGTCTGGAAGGATCAGAAAATCTCAGAATGAGGTAAGCAACAAGCCACTGCAGAACAAATTCACTCCAACAGCTCCAGAACACTTTGTTAAGCAACAAGAGGCACTTGTTTTAGCTGATCCAACAGCTACACAACAAAAGTAAGGAATTTCATCCATTCCAGCCCTGTGTTCCAAGACTCGTGTCACACCAGTTTATTTACCTCTTCTATCATCATGTCCATGGCAGCACAAAGTTCTCCTTTGCTTCCTCCACTTTCCACCATATTTCTTAGCCTCAAACAGTATTCTCTCATCTGTTTGAAGAGAAAGACACCTCGTTATACAGAGTATGAAAGGTGTCACCTGATCATTTTCAGAACTTCCCATCTGCTTGTTTCAAGCACCTATTTTACTCTTCATAATATGGTTTCAAAATGAAAATACCTTTCAGAAGCTTTGTTAGAGATTGATTCGTTAAAAAATAACAAGATAATTGAATGCTGTTAAAGTAAAATACCACCAAAAAATTAAAAAAATAGTCACAATTCAATTACCATTTCCAACCACTGATGTGAGGCTTGCAGCCATTAAGCTCTTAAAGCTTGATTTCTCTCAGTCCCATAAGTGATGCCACAACATCCACACACACCAGCACCTCTGTGACTCACAGAGCACACTTTCTTCATACTGTCACATTTATTTTGCAGTTCTAATGCATAATTGATCTCTTGGCTGATGAAAAGAAAGGGGCATTTCCCCACTGCATGCACAGCTGCAGTCAGAGCAGCACAAGCTTCCATTAGTGTCACCATCCATAAGGCCAGGAACGGTGATGGGGTTCCCTCAGGACCAGCTGCTTTGCCATGCTCAGGATTAGAACAACATTAACAACATTTAAAATGTCCAAGCTCATTCCACTACGCATTTTGCATTTTTAATGTGGATTTCAGCAGGCATTTTCCCTGAGCATGCAGCATATGAACTGGAAAAATGTAGCAAACTGTAAAAAATGTTTTAATTGCCTTTTTCATCCAGCTACCTACACCAGCATCTTCCCAGGCTAATTCATTTCTGCAGTTCAGGGAGTGAGTTAACACCTTCCTTCAGACAAAGCTGTGCACTTCTATACTGAAAGCTGATTTTTAACATGCAGTGTTTTTAAAACACAATTTTTTTCTCCATCTTTTTCACCACATTTGGCAGTCATCTCTAGAAACCTTGGCACACAGGGAGATGAGATACTGAAAGGGTGGGAAAGACACCTAGACACCATGTGCTGGTTTTGCAGAAACAGATTTAAGCAGCCACATGTCAAGAAATCTTTGGAAATCCAAGGATTAGGAATAACTGCTACTAAAACCACAAAAGGTACTTTCCAGATACTGAAGACTGACAATGGACATCTTCCATGATCTCACCTTCCTGCCCCATGTTTCAAGATTAACATCAGACTTTGCTGAGACTTCAGCTGCTTATAAATAAATTTAAGTTGCTGACATGCACTTAACACTTTGGTCAATAAGGATAAGGTGGTTAGGAACATTTGGAGCAGGTTCATTCCCATCCCCTCCCCTAAGTTTTATCATCTAAATCAATTTTACCTTATGATTCAAGATCTCATTCATCCTTCTGGTAGCCTCTGTGGTGTGAGACTCTGGGAAGTATTTCTTGGGGACAACACCATACTTCTCTAAAAGAAATAAAACTACGTGTTAACAATTCACTTTTTTTCACACAATAGATGCTCCTACTGCTCATACCCATTTGAAAGATAAAGGGACTTCGGGTTTGTGCAGAGATTATAAGGGAAGGGCTCTTATTTAAAGGTTACAAGTACCCAAAGTTTACATTTTAATTTGTGACTGAATCTTGACCTCTGATCTGCCTTCCACGGGGATCTCAGAATGTGGAGTCCCTGAACTACTCAGTATTATTTAACTCAACACTTAAAACTTCTGAATTAATTAGTGCTTTGGAAGTCCTGTTCACTAGGAAAAAAAAAAAACTTCCATTACTTTAAAATTAATCTCCTGAAGAACCTTCTAAAGGACTGGGCCTCCTATGAATCACTCCATGTAAATTATCTAAGGTTAAAACTGACTTCCCAGTCTCCTTTCCTCCTCAACATTTATAAAACACCAGCAGCAGCTCAATGGCTTCCTACATTACAGCACCACTCACAGATCTCACCATGCAAGGCTCTGGATGTAACAGCAGCAGCCAAAATCTCTGCCCTGATTAAGTATTTATAGCAATGGGATGAGGAAAAAAGGAACCTCCAGGCTTCAAAGAAACAAATTCCTTTTGTGATTCTAAATTTGTATTACTGACTTGTTGATTTACAAAGGTGTCACATTGTTTCACAACACAAATGAGAGCAAGTGCTGGTGTAATTAAGTATCTCCAGCAGGGTAGGATCCCATTCATGCTGGAGCTTTGAAAGACCAGCACTGCCACATTCCACATCAATTCCCTCTCACTGATCTTTATACCAACTTCAGGCTGCAATTCCAAGGAGTTTTGCTCCTGCTTTGTAGACACACCTGGGTCCAGCAGTGGCTTTTTCCTTACCATGTGCCCTAAAGACTGTGTACATGGTTATAAAGAAATGAGGTTGAGTTGATGACTGAAGGAAAAGGGGATTGAACCTTTTTATTAAATGGGAAGTCAGGGCTATCTAATTAGTTGTTGATCTTCTGAGCTTTTATCATCAACAGGACTATGCAAAAGTGATGCCAGACAAGATTGAAGCCAAATATTTATAACCTGGTCCCAAAAAAGTCTTTGATTAAAACAAAATACAGTGGTTAATGGCATCATGCGCCTTAGCCAATTCCCAGGTCTCAAGCTCAATTTCTTATTCTATTCCATTCCCCATTTCTCAAACCAAGCTGCAGCTTCAGGAAGGGCTCCTTGTGACCAGTTCTCTCACCAATAATATTGACCAGCATATCCCACTGTCCACCATCATTTGTGGGGTTGGAGAGCAGGAACTGCACCAGTCTTCCTTCCACTGGCTCCTTTTTCTGAGCTGTTTCCACAAAGGCATTTAAAAAGTAGTAACAACGCTCAACCTGAAACACACAGATAAAAAAAAAATCCTTTCAAGTCCGATATAATGTGCATTAATTGCTGAGTAATCAGTTCCTTGCAAGTACAGAATAGATGAAGCAACTTTCTGCTCATCCAATGAAGTCCTCATTTTCCCCTCTAGCATTCCAGGGGCTACCCTATGAAATTCTTTGTTAGACCAAATATTTAGGAGTGACTTCACACAGAGCTTGAGAGTAGAGGAACAGGAAGTGGGAAGCAGAAGTTATGCAATGAAGCCTGGCCCAAACAAGTACTAGATTTGCTTGATTTCTGTTAGGGGGAGAAGCGGGCACACAGCTCACCCATCAGGTCACAAGCACAACTGAAACCTCAGAGCTACAGTCACGTTTCCCCTGAACCACCACCAAGTAACTTCTGAAATATACAGAACTCTTGGGAAAAAGAAAAAAAAAAAAAAGACTTCTACTATTCCAAAACATCAACATCTTGATAACTTTCTTCTCAAGCTGCAAGTCCCACTTTGCTAGACCACCTGCATTTAAAACACATTTTTAAAGAACTTCTGAAGTTTCTTCTCGTACATGGTAAAACAATGCAGCCTAAAAGAGGTTCTGTCCCAACACTAACACCTGATTGCATACGCAATCCTAAAACAGCCTACACGACTGTACCTTATCCCAGAAAAAGAGATAGGACTGGCTGAACTCAAACTCTTCAATGTTGTACTTCTTCATGAAAGGAAGACGCATTGCGTTGAGGCAGGAAAAGATCCAGCATCTCCCTGAGAGATCAAAGGAACACAAATTAAACTGGAACGCCTGTGCTCAGGAGCTGCACAACAATTTCTTTTACCACGAGATTCATGACACAGCTCTGCCTCGAGCCTTTGGCTGGGCTTCTACAACACCAAGCAGCTCTGAAGGTGTTCTGAAATCTTTTATTGCAAGCACGTCTCTCAATTACACCATGCAGAAGGGAAAAGAGGCAAACGCTGCAAGTCTAACGTGTGCTATTAACTCAGGAGGATGCTGCAGGAATTCGACTTTTCTCCGAAGCCCGGACAAAGGGCTCTGGAGCAGCGGCTGCTCCCAGGAGCACAATCGGTGTCACGGGTCAGCCCCCAAACACCGCCCCCGGCCCGACCGCCCTTACCGGAGTTCTTCTGGTTGGTGACGGGCTTGCCCTCGGCGGGCACGGCGTGCTGGAACACCTGCACCGTGTCCTGCACCACCTGCCGCTGCAGGCACACCTCCAGCGGGTCGTTGCATGTCGCCACGTTCTGGGCCAGCAGGAACTGCGGCTCGGCCCGCAGCCGCCGAGTGAAGGCGACGGCCTTCTCCGTGCTCAGCCCTGCGGGACACCGGGCCAGCGTCACCGCCGGGGCAGGGTCACCGCCGGCCCCGCA
>WAAG01091121.1:69497-80448 GCA_013390105.1 Tichodroma muraria
GACGGGAGGGAGGACGGCGAGAGGCGAGGGACACGATTGGTGTGGGGGAGCCGGTGGGGCGGCCTCTCATAGGGACCCCTCACACTGGTGCTTCACACCCATCCCTGACAACGACCGCTCACACGGACCCCTCGCACAGGGCCCCTCACACGCAGACCCCGTCACCGGGACCCCTCGCACAGATCGCTCTCAGGGACCCCTCGCGGTGGCGCCTCACACCGATCCCTGACAACGACCCCTTACACGGACCCCTCTCGGCGGCCCCTCTTGCCGGCCCCTCACCCTCACACAGCCCCGGCTCCAGAACGTTCCGCACTGCCTGGAGTCCGCGGCCTCCCCGCCCCGAGGAGCGTCAGTGCTGGGGGCTGTTGGTGGCACAAGCTCGTGTCAGTGCCAGGGGCTGCGTGTGGCACAGGCTCGGCTCTGCAGGGTTGCTGTCACCCCCCGCGCTGTGGCAGATTATCAGGAGGCTTTGGGACAGCTCTCCACAGCTGATGGTGTTGAGGCCAAGTGCCCAGGAACATGAGGTGGCACCGCTGTGGCACCTTGAGGGACCTCCCTGAGCACGGACGCGCTCTGGATCACACTCCAGATCAGGCTGCAGAATCTTCCTCTTGAGGAACTGTCCTGCTCCTCTGAGGAGAGCGCTGGTGCATCACTGTCTCAAACTGATTTACAGCACACTATGGACTATTTAATTTAATGGATTAAACTATTAAACGAAGACTATTTAATGGACTATTCCAAGGCATGATGAAGCCTCAACAGCTTGCCAGGACCTTGAGAAAAGTGCTTGAGTGGCACATTTGTTGAGGGAAGGGATGCTGGAGCAATCACACTGGAACATCAGTGTGTGTCATCAGGTGCTTGGGGTGCCCCAAGCCCTGGGGTCTGTCTCAGCCGGGGAGATGGGACGTGCAGCAGCAGTGCTGAGTGCCAGGCAGCTTTTGCCGTGGCAAGAGAAGCTGAGATGCCCATAGGATCATTGGGAAGGGGCAGGGAGTTGGGTGGCCACCACCCCAATGCCCTGTGGAATGGCACTGCAGGACAGAAAGCAGCTGTCGGCCCAGCACCTCACTTTATTTGCGTGCATCAGCATCACAATCCAGTAGAGATTCCTCTGTAGACTGATCCACAACCCACATGCCTGACTGCACATGCATTCCTTTTTGGAATGAGCATGGAGGGCAAGAGCTGGAATCATCTCATGCAGCCCACCTGCCTCAATGGTGCTCCAAGGAAAGGTTCCCAGTGACCAGTTCTAACAGTTCTGACCCTCTAAGCAGCAGGTTAGAATCAACAGATGCAAAGAACCACTTATATTTTGAAAAAACATATGAACTTGATGCCAAAAAAACTATTTCAGTGCTTTATCTCATCATCTCATGCAATGGCTTTGGTTGACTACCAGAAATGATGTTTTCTGGGTGTTCTTTACCTGCAGCAAAATGAACAGAAGAAACGAAAAATCACCTCCTAGGGAAAAGAAAAAACAAACACGAGTAAGTTTATCTGGGCTGTGTTCAGCTCCAGAAAGCTATCAGCAGGCTGAGGATATGACATTAGGGTTTTTTTCTTTCCGGTGGTTACACACAGGTGTAGCCAGAACCCTGGGATGTTCAGGGAAGGGCAGGATTTGTGTGTGTCCTGTCATGTTCCCAGGGATGTTCTCTGCTCGGACAGGAGGTGTGGGCTGATGTTCACCAGCCAGAGCAAGAGCTGTGTGGGTTTATCCTGCTGAATGAACTTTTTCAGGTTCTGCCAATTTTAAAGAAGGAATTCATTTGGAATAAGTGTGAATGAGCAGTCAAATACTTACAGAGCTGTTTCTCTTGGTTTCTTGAAGCACTGAAAAGAAAAGGAAAAAACAGTCCTGTTATCTTTCATATGGCCATGGGGATATTGTTACAAACATTGCAAGTACAGAATGCCTTCCACATGAAATATCTAATATTTGATTTATCTACTGGTAATTCTAAAGCGGGAGGTAGTTTGTAGCAGTTTTCTAACAGCGAAAAGCAACATTATAAAATAGAATAGAAAAGGTAGAAAAAAACCCAGGGCACTGCAGCAAACAATACTATTTTTTTTCCTATGAAACTAAAGCTTTCCATACCTTACAAAAATTATCTTTCCGAGCCACAATTCCAAAAAGTATTGTGATTGTAACAACGATACAAGCAGCAATAATAGCCTCCTTGGGAAAAACAGGTTTTTTATCTGTCAGGAGAGAACAGGTTGGATATGTGAGAAATTAGTGCAGTCACATAACCCAGAACATTTCACAGGATTGTGGAAAGACATTTCTTTTCCCACAGCTGTCACTCCTGAGTTAACTGTCGGTGTCTCTCCTTCTGCAGACTGACTCTGTGTGTTAGTCCCCTGGAGAGAAGGGAGCTGAGCCTGTATTTTAGTGAACTGAAGAAGAGCTGAAACATCAGTTCCTGAAGAAGATCCCCCAGGCACTGTTATGCTCAGAAATAAAGCTGTTGGAAATAAGAAAGAATACCACTGACACAGGTAACATTGCTTCCCTCCCTGTGCCAGGAGGGCAGAATTGAAAGGGGTCTGGACAGAGGTGATATAGTGTCACCTGTCTGAGCCCTGAACACCCAGCTCCTGCAGTCAGCTCTGGAGGACAACTTCTCTTGCCTTAAGCAGCTCTTTGGGCATGACAGAATCCTGTGGTCAGAGTAAGACGCTTCAACTAACACCTGAGGTGCTTTAAATCACACTTGAGTGTGCCCTGTCAGCATGGGAAGAGCAGCAGTGGGATGAGCCTGCCCCGGGTCACGCTTGCCAAATGCTTTGGAACAACAGGTAGAGCAGGAGAGGCCCTTCCTAGTGCTGTGGTCCCAGGCACAGGTGCAGGGAGAGCTCCTTGCTGTTGCTCTGCCCTCAGAAATCCATGCAGGGAATTTACCACACTCCACTTACACTTCTAATACAAATGGATTGTTGTCATTAGAAAAGAGAACAGAGAGTTATTTGTAAAGCTTATTATTCAGCAGCAGCCTTGTTACCTTCAACTATGAGGTGGAAATCCCTTGTCCCATTTCCCAAGGGTGATTCCACCACGCAGGTGTAGGTCCCATTGTCAGACTTCTGCACTTTTCTGATGGAGAGCTGAAAGACCTCACTGGTCTGGTACAGCTCGTGACGGTTTTGCTGCAGGGTCAAGCTGTGGTTGTCCTTAATCCAGGTGCTTTGGGCTTGAGGGTTGGATTTGGAGTTGCAGGTCAGAGTAACATCTTTGTCTTCTTCCACGTGGAGGGTCTCCTCTCCAGCTAGCTGGGGAGGAACTGTTCACAGGAATGCAGTTCAACGGGTCATTAATAATGCTGCTCATAGAATCACAGAACCACTTAGGCTGGAAAAGCCTTCTCAAATTGAGTCCAGACATTAACCCAGCACTGCCAGGCCACCACAAAACCATGTCCCCATGTGCTACATCTACACATCTTTTAAATGCCTGCAGGGATGGTGGCTGCACTGCTGCCCTGGGCAGCCTGTGCCAGGACTTGATGACCCTTTCAGTAAGGGAATTTTCCTTAATACCCAATCTAAGCCTCCTCTGGCACAACTTGAGGCTATTTCCTCTTATCACTTGTTACTTGGGAGAAGAGACTGACCCCACCTTGCTCCAACCTCGTAGAATGCCCACATTTAACACAAAATAAGTTCCCTTCACACATCCTTTGTGCTCCTTGTTCAGTGGTCTAACACATCACAGTAGTGCAGCCTTTCCTGATCTCTGGGAATGGAGGGCAGTCAGTGGCAGAAACTGTCACTCCAGTATTTCCTCTGCCCTGACTTGTTTCCTTGGGAAATAATCTAGGTGGAGGCAGGGACATATCCAGAATATCTTTCTTAAGGGCCCACCCATTCCTATAAACGAGGCCTTAGATCAGGCCATAAGCACCACTGTGGGAAGGGAGTGTCTTATCACGTGAGTTATCTCCTCCTAAACGCATTTTTTCCTGGTGAAGACAGCGTACAAGGGTACAAAACACCGCCCAGACAGAGCTGCTCAGCCCACAGCTCCATCCCACCCCAGCCATTCCATGCAGGAATCCAGCACTGAGACTCACACTGGACATCCAGGATCACAGACACCTGCACAGACTTGTCCCGTGCCAGCTTGCACGTGAAGGTGACTCCGTTGTCAGACTCGTTGACCGGGGATATGCAGATGTTGCTGATGTTCACTTTATTGCCATCTTTCAGACCCACTTGCCCGTCTCCGCGGTACCAGAGCAGCTCCTCGGCCTGGCTGCTGTTGTGCACGAGGCACGAGAGGGAGATGGCAGGGCCAAGCTCTGTAGACAGGGTGAAGTCAGCAGCGTGGTTATTTACAGACAGTTCCAAACCTGCAGAAGAAGGAGGACAAGGACATTTAAGAATCCTGAGCCATACTCTTCCCACAAAAGCTGCCCTGCTCACTTTTCCAGGCCTCGACCTTGGTGGGACGAGACTTTCAGGTTTCAATCTAACAGCTGTTTTCAGGTGGAATGTTAGTTTTTGAGACAAGGATCTGTCTTCATCTAAAAGCTCCCTCCACAGTTATTTAAAATAAAAATCAGGCTTTTGCAGCTGTCAGCCAGAACACCAAGGCCTGATCTGTGACAACAAAATGTCTGAAGCCAGGAGTGACCATGTGACACCCAGCAAAAGGTCATTCCCATCCCATCACTCTCCTGCTGCCAATCACTGCTGCAGCACCACTGTGATCACTGTTTGATACTCTTTTTCAGTTGGAGCAGGATGCCCTTGGGAGTATGAATGAGTTAATCAGCCCCTCAGCTGTGTCCTGGCTGTTGCAGAGCTGCAGTTTGTCAAAGGTACAAACCCCAGGACATACTAAATGAAGAACCAGTATGGGAAATAAATTATTGTAATGGGATGAAACTCGCTATTGCAGCCTGGGCCACAGAATAATTAATTAAAAATATAGCTCAGGTTATAAAGGTATTAAGATTGTGTGAGTATAAAGGAGTCTGAAGGTCCCTGTCAGAAGGTGTTCCCAGGTGGCCAAAGCTATCACACTTCTCACTGCTTAGAGCAGGTTTGGAAACTGTGGCTTCATCATCCCTCCTGCAATAATGCTGGAAAACACTGACATTTCCCCATTCCCTACTCTGCTACTCTCAAATCAGAGGCCAATTTTCAGACAGTCCTCTGGGGATGACCTCCAAAACGCTCAAAAACTGGGATGCTGCTGTGGCACATCACCCAGCCCTGGGCAGTCTCAATAATTGGTGTGATGGGGCTTGGACAAAGCCAGGATGGATTTTTTCCATTGCTTACCTGTGGCCACACATGCCAAGAAGGAAATAGCAAGGACGGGCGCTCCGCAGGGGACGGCGAGGCTGCGTCTCTGCGCCATCTCGGAGCAGAGCTGGCTCTGTTGGAGAGACGGTCACAGCCTCTGCTCAGGGCTCGCAGGGGTTAATCCCTGCTGCCATCAGACACCCTGGGAAGAGCCCTCACAGTGGGGACAGGGTCACCAGGGAATAAACTGAGTCCACTGTTGTAAGGCATTTTCCAGTTCAGAGCACATTCAAGGGGGTTTTATGTCTCTGATCTCCATTACATGAGTTTGTTGTCTCCGATCACCTGTCAGTCAGGGGAACCCGTCCCTGGATCAGGTAGCACTGGACTTACCTTGGGAAGTCTCTGGAGAGGCTGCTTCTGCTGGGAAATGCACAGTTCTTTCCCCTCCTTATTTATAGGGTCTGAATTTTAGTATTTTATGGTTGTTCAGTAAGAAGTGAGTCCATAAAATGGGTTCAAGGTCTCGTTCAATTCCTGGATTTCTGAGCTTCCACAACACTGAAGTATTTGCTGGTCTCTGCTGGCTGTTTTATGAGACTTACTGAGGCAATGAGTAACTAATGAGAGAGTTCCTGCATCAGCCATAAAGACTTTCAGCCAAAAATAATAGCTTTTTTTTTCAACTTTCTGGTGTTCACAGCACTGTTTCAAGACACAGGGATTTTATCCTAGATTATCCTAGAGCAGGACTAGCCTCCAATTTGTCCCTTTCTGCCCAAAGCTCCATTGTCATGTCCTTCTTTGAGTGGAAAATGAGAAAATTCACTGATTCAGACTTTGAACCGCTTGCTGGCAGAGGAGAGAGCAGACACTGTCCTGCTCACCAATGTGTACCCCCAGGCTGCTCTTGTGTTTAGCTCAGCCCTGGGAACCCCCCAGCACAGAGCAAGGGGGTCTGTCCCAGCTGTCCCCTCTGATGGGACAGCTGTGTGTGTCCAGGGCACAGCTGAAGCACTTGGCTATGTGGAAATCTGTCTGAGACTGCTGTTTGCACCTCAGCAGGGTGATGGTGACGTGGCCGCAAAGCACGGGGTCCTCGCAGCCTTCAAACGTGTTGTCACTGCAGCCAGCGTCCCTGCAGGCACATCACTCATCAGGAATGGGCTCAGCAGAGCCATAAAGTGCATTTCATGAGCAGGAGGAGCCTGGGATGTGTCCTTGGCGTTTTCTTGGCCTGTGGATGCCGTGTCCCAGCTCAGTGGCACTGGGGTGGGCAGGGAGGGCTCCTGCTCTGGGGCTGCTGCCTGCACACACGGCACAGGAGCACACAGCACTGGTTATTTGTGGGGCTGTTGCAAACAAGGGTCACCTTTGAGTGTTTCTTAATAGAATTCTTTCTGTGTTTATGGGTTTACCCTTAAAAGCAGCAGGAAATAATTCTCGGTTAAAAAAAGTATATGTGTACAAAAGTCTCTTAAAGAGAGAGTTCTCAGTCCCCCTTCTAGAAAACTGTCCTGTCCTTGTAGAATTCAACTAAATGTTGGCTTATGATTCAGTACAAACTTCAATCCAAATGCTCTTCCTAGGAATAAAGTGATCTTTGTGGTTTGGAATTTAAGCTGACTTGAAATAGAGAGGGATTCAAAGGAATGGACTGGGAAATGGCTCATGTGTTCCCACCCCAACGTGAGCCAAAGGCAGGAAAGTGGAGGGAAGTCCATGCTCCCACTGGTCACTGCACTGCACTGATTGACACTCTGGAGAAGAAGGACGTGTTTGGAGCAAGTGAGGATATATGGAAGGAAAGAGTAGAGTTTAGGAGTATCTCTTTTAATGTAGAAATGACAGTAGGGGGAAAAGATTGTCAGACAACAGCTGTTCTGGGGGGTTTGTTATGATGTGAGGCCCAGCACCAGCTGGGACCTGGGTCAGATTCTGTCCCAGCAGGTCCATGACAGGCATTGAGGTGAGCTGAGGTTCGTCTGGAGCAATGGCAGTGTCCTCTTTTGCAATGGGCTCGGCATCTGCTAAAGGAAGAGGGGCTAGAAAATCAAGGTGTTAACTGGCCAGAGGCACTGAAAGGCAGCTGTTTAGACCAGGTAGGAATTACTTTCGCAATGGCTTTTTACAGTTTTCTTTTCATACAGAGTGTAATTAATCTTGTGGGTGTCTAATTACTGAGATCTAGGGTTTTGTGGGTTGCGTTCTCCACCTTTCCATTACGTTTTGGAGGGACGTAAACCTCGTGTTCCAGAATGTAAAGCAGCCACTAATGACTCAGACTGGGAGGAACCTCTTCAGGGAGGCAAGAACTCCATAACTCTCCCCAGCAAAGGATCCAACCCTCACATTTGAGGTACTTGGATCTGCACTGCCGAGGCTGGATTAGACAGACCGTGGGCTAGAGTCAATAATCCACCACACTGGTTCCTGCTTGTCATCCTTATGGCAACGCTGCACCAACAAACCCAGAATAAGATTGTTGTTAAATATGACTCTGAACAGCCTCAAAGGAATTAATTAATAAGCACCAGTCTATTCCTAGGTGTAATCCAAGCCTTAGAAACCTGAGAAGAGAAGATTTAGAACACGATAGAGATTGAGCAGAAGTTTTTTTCCATTGGGTCTCCTAAACTCCAACTCCAAACTTCCCAGCAGTTTGTGTTCTGCGTGGATCTCTTCAGTGCCTGCAGGAGCAGGGAGCACAATTCCTAATCCTCCACACTCTTACTGGCAGATGAGATCTTGATTTATGCTCAACATAAAGAGTTGCGAGGCCTGATGGTTTCTTGTGGAGTCAGGGGCATGGCAGGATCTGCACAGACGTGTGGAAACCCAGGATTGTATCTATGGTTTTGTCAAGCAAACAAAGGCTGTAACGTGGCTGTAATCCTGCTCCAGAAAACATGTTTCTGCAATAGTGCCTGAGGCTCTGCTCTAAGGCTGCTTATGTCTTCCTACTCCTTGTGGTTCCCCACTTCTAATCCCTTCTTAATATGTGGTGATACATATTTTGCAACATTTCCATTGTTGGAGGATGACTGTAACACCCAAATCCAGTGCCTCCCCTTGCCAAATAACTGGGCTGGAAAGCGAGGCTGTCAGGGAATGCTGCTTGAACTTACTCAGCACTCCTGTTCCCTCCCACAAAACCTATTTTTCCCAAGTATAAACATTATGGAGATGTGATGTGCCCTGATTTCTCCCAGCCTAGATCCAGCATATTTCTCACTGGTGAGATGGACAGATCTCAAGTCTTTTTTTCATAAATTTGTTAGTAAATCTATTTTCTGATGCTCTCTATATAACGGTTCACATGCTGTGCCACTGAACACGGAGGAATGATGAATGAACTTTATCCTTGGGAAGGAATAGGAATAATTAAAGAAACACTAAACCAGTGAATATTGTGAAATTTTAAAATAAATTCAAAGGAAAAATAGGCATTAATGAAGAAACAGATCCGGGAATGAATAAAGCGGAAGAGAAGCCCTCAGGAAGGTGAGGCTCCAGCACAAGTGTTGGACGTGGATGCCACCTGCTGGGTACCCACCCACGGAAGCTGGCAGGAAGCAAAGTCACCTGGGAGCGCTGGAAACCGGATGAGATCCCTGTGATCACCTGGGCAGGAGCTCAGAGGCAGTAAATCCTGTAGAAAGCTGAAGCCACACTCATGACCGGGGAGGACGCTAAACCTGGTGCCTGTTTCATGCTCATGACCAGTACAGGACATTCCCGAGCAGAATTCCCAGCTGCTTCTCTTTCAAGACTGTATTCTGCTGTGTCTGCTCTATAGCCTGCACCTCAGCTATTTTTGTCTACCTAGGAATTTTCATCACCAGTGGGACATCTTGGAAGTGCTCTGCTGGAAAACCAAGTGGTGATTTGATCTTGTGAAGTGCTGCCAGACAATATTAGCAGTTTTAACTTCCCTGCTGTGGGGTCATCCCTCACTCCCTCTGTGAGGAATCTGCAAGGACTGAGCTGCTCCATCTTTCCAGTTCCTGGGGGGCCATTTGCTGCCGATCTTCAGGAGAAAATCACATTCCTGCTCCATGGTTGCAAGCACTGTGGAGTCTGGTGAGGCAAAAGCCACAGCTCCTGAGTAGCCACCTTTTTGAGTGCCACAGCACTGGCACAAGGCAGAGATGAGGATGAGGAGGTAGAGGAAGAGGAAAGGGAGGAGAAAGAGAAGAAGGAGGCAGGTTAGTCCCCAACCTGCATATTTGCTCACTCAGCTATGTGGAAGTCAGATTTCTCCTGGGCTTGCCCAAGGAAATGTGAAGAGTTTGTTGTTACTGGCTGCTGAACACGAGCTGGTGAATCATCAGCCTTTGCCACATGCTGCTTTTACAATTGGCCTGCTGGAGTTCCAGACAACTGGGCTTTTATCAGCTAAAAAGGGAAATGAGCTCAGTTACTCTGGGTAAATTCAGAGCAATTCATTTGTAGACTGAGGACTTAAAGCTATATAATGGTGATCACTTCCAAGACAGCCAAATTCTCTCTTGACATTCCTTCTCCACTTTGGTATGACCAGGATCTTTTGGCTTTTCCATTTTAATTTTATCTGGGGTATCTTTTTGATGGATAACCCTTGTTTCCTGCTTGTTCCCCTCCTAATGATTGTGCAGAACAGATGAGCCCCAAGAAAGAGAAGCCAATTTACTCTCCCTTTCCTCGGGGCCCTTTGATGCTCTACCATGCTTGGCTCACGCACAAGTTTGCATCATCTGATCTCTTGTGCAAAGGATCCTGGAACGCCGGGAGATGAAGGAGTCATACCACTGAGGGTTCCCCTGAAAATCAGTTTTATGTCCTATACTTGGGGCTTGTGTATCCAACAGGAAATGCCAGAGCTGGGAAGCAGATGTGTACATGAGATAGTACTAAAAAGTTAAACAGGAATTGGCAGGAATCTGCTATTGGAGATGGACACTTTCATTCTTTTATGGACTACAAAGTGATTTTTGCAGACTAAGGTGTCCTGCCTTTAGTCTTTATCATCTCACCTGCCTCACAAAGGGAATTTGATTGAGGAAACCCTAAAGTACTGTTTATACCTCTTCTGAGGCCCATGGCTCTGCAGTCACAGCCACATGCAATGCAAACATTACACTGCTGGAATGTCTTTAATCCCCAGAGGTCCGATCTGAGCAGGCAGCTTGCTCAGGGCTGAAGAAGACGAAGGCACCAGGAGCAAAACCTTGTGCCCCGTGACCCACAACTTGTCACCGTGCCCAGGCAAAGGCCACCCCGTCCTTCCTCCCCAGGTCCTGGTTTGTGTTCCGGCTTTATCCGCTGGAGAGGTGGGCCTGTCGTGACCCCTCCGAGGCACCGGGGCATCACGGCCCGGTGCTGCTGTTTGTCCCCCTGAGCGCAGTAGTTCCGTGTTGGGTTATCCACCTCTCCCGCAGCGGTGAGCGCCGTGGAACAGCCCATGCAGGGGCGTTCGTGAGGGCAAACAGCGAGCGCGGAGAGCCAAAGGCCGCATTGTCCTGAGGGAGGACAGAACCCCCGCTGCCCTCGGAACCCCTTCTGCGGGGAGCCCGAGTGACCCCGCGCCGCTCCCGCTGAGCCTGCGCCGGGGCCGCCCGGGGCCCGCAGGGGGCGCCGCGGCGCACGGTGACACCCACCCGTGACGTAACGGCACCGCAGCCTCTCATTGGTCCCCCAC
>WAAG01091121.1:80569-153071 GCA_013390105.1 Tichodroma muraria
CGCTGTGGGTGCTGCGCCTCACGGCCGGCCTGGGCCCCGAGCGCCCCGACGAGCCGCCCGGCGGCGCGGCCCTGCCCGGGCGGCCGCAGGTGAAGCTGGTGGGGAACATGCACGGGGACGAGCCGCTGGCGCGGCCGCTGCTGCTGCGCCTCGCCTGGGAGCTGGTGCTGGGCTGGGCCGGCGGCGACGAGCGCATCGTCCGCCTGCTCAACACCACCGACCTGTACCTGCTGCCCAGCCTCAACCCCGACGGCTTCGAGCGCGCCCAAGAAGGCAATTGCGGCGGCGGCGGCGGCGCCGAGGGCGGGCGGGAGAACAGCCGCGGCCGCGACCTCAACCGCAGCTTCCCCGACCAGTTCGGGGACGCCGAGCCCAACCTGGAGCCCGTGCCCGAGGTGCAGGCGCTCATCGACTGGATGCGCCGCAACAGGTGAGTGCTGCGCGGCCCCCTCTGCCCGGCGCGCCGCTCCGGGGAATGGGAGACGCTCGGATTCACTGCCCGAGGATGTCAGCCAGCGTCCAGCCCTTCCCGGTGCTCCCCAGGAAGGCCTCGGGGGAAGGAGAAGTAATTTCCACACCTGTTTATCCCCAGCCTTCCTCCCTGCGTCGGCTCTTCGTCGTTGCCGGGACCATCCTGTGCTGGGGAGAGCGTTTGGTGGCCCCAGTTTTTGTGCAGCCGCCAAGGAGCTGCACCAGCCCCGCGGGGTGCAGCCTGTGCCCTGCACGCACCCACATGTTCTGGCCTCTATGGCCATCTGCATGTCTACCATCTCCCCGAGTTTGTGTCTGGAAACTTCTCGTTTGCTTCTCTGTGAGCTTGTCAGTGGACCTTGCTCTTAGGGCCAATAATGCTTACTCCACAAGCTGTGGGATGCTGGAAATATTTGGGGTTAAGTGTCTGTGTATAACCATCTTAACAAAGTTGTGTTGGACAGGGCTTCTTCCCCTCATCTTTGTGTTCCATGGAGAATTCCCTGGGTTTAGCAATAATGCTCTATGCAGCAGCATTTCCTAAGACAGGCCCTGCTTCTACAGCTGCCTTCCCCATGTGTTCAGTTGAAGCACGTGGGGCTGAGCATCCATACTGACCCCTTTGGCTCTCCCCATCCTAAGGGGTAGCACAGGGGGAAGCTGCTGTGCCTGGAGCGGGGCAGCCCAGGAGGGGAGATGGTGCCTTTAAAGCCCAGCTCTGGTGTGTGGGTCTGGGGCAACCCCAGAAAGAGCAGTGGCCAAGGTATGCACTGATTCTTCATTTGCTATTTGTTCTTCAGGGAACTCTGTAAGGTCCAGACTACAAATGTAAATGCAACCAACCACACGAAATTGTGCACAGAAAGCAGCAATGCACTGCAGCAAAAACTGTGGCCCTCTTCCCAAAACAGGGATAGAAAGAGATGAAGAAGGGGTGACTGTTGGAAGTGGCTGTTGGTTGACTCCAACCAACACACAAAACATTCAGCATCGTATAGTGTTTGCTCATGTTTAGGAAACAAAATTTACATGAACAAATGATCTTTATTAAAACTTGGTGGATGATAGTGCCCATGGGGATGGTGCTCCAGAGGAATTGCAGAAACTTCACCAGTAACTGCTTGTCCTAACAGTCCTTTAGGACGTCTCTCGTGCAGCACTTTGCTCTAAAATCCCTCCAGAGTTGGTTCAGCTCAAAATTAGTTAATAGGGAAACTCATATGCATTCTTTATATAATTTTGAAAATGCCTTGAGCTTTTTGTTTTATTTTTTCTCTTAGTATGTGAGGTGGGATTTGCTATCAGCTGTGGTGAAATAGGAAGAGCGTGGTGCTTTGTGTGTCCCTCTGCCTGGCAGCACCAGTTAATACTGGTGTAATTGTTAGACTAACATAACTGCTGATAGAAAAATGAATGGGTAAACAGAACTGTTTGATTAAAGAGGGAGATAGTGGGTGTAATGCAATTTGTGTGCACTATTTTAAGCAAGGTAGAGGTATTGGTCACATTACCTCTGCTTGGAAACCAAACCCATTTGAGCAAATGCACAAGAGAGCTCTTTTTCCCCTCAGTGCCGTGTTTGGTGGGAAGAGGAGAACAGAGAAAATTACCTTTGGGTTTCATTGAAGTGCTTGTGCTGCCTGTGATCAAACTGAAAGGGGATATGAGGCATGCCCTGCTGTATTTTCTGACTTGTGATTTTAACAGCTCTGTCTCACATCCAGATTTTATTTGTGAGTTAGTTCTGTTGCACATACCAGGTGTACTCAGAGCTTGACAAGAGCTGAGTACATTGCTTTGTCTGTTCACCGAGTTTGGGGGCTTGGTCTTAGGCTGAAGAAAAAACCTGTTCCATCTCCAGAACTGATTCCACTTCCAGTATGTGCATTTTGCCTCATTAATCCCAAACAGAGTTTAGGGGCTCCAGAGAGCGTGGTTTGGGTAGAAAAGCAGCAGAATAACTGGTTGTGTGGCTGTAGCCAACTTCCTGTTGAAAAATGTTTCCAGTCTGACTTTTTCTCCCTTTCCTTCCCAACCCCAGGTTTCTGCTCTCTGGCAATCTCCATGGTGGCTCTGTGGTGGCAAGCTACCCCTACGATGACTCTCCCACGCACAGGCTCACAGGAGTCTACAGTAAATCAGCTGATGATGAAGTCTTCAAATATTTGGCAAAAGCTTACGCTTCACATCACCCTATCATGAGAACTGGCAAACCCAACTGCCCTGGAGAGGAGGGAGAGACTTTCCCAGATGGCATCACAAATGGTGCCCAGTGGTATGATGTAGAAGGTAAGCTGTGCTCACCTAAGAACTCACATCCAGACCAGTAGTGGTTATCACAGAGGAAAGGACTGGGGGTTAAGTGATATTTTTAGCTTTGAATGTGTTCTGGCAGCTTAAAATGAAGAGAGGTGGCATTGTGGGAACACTAGCTGATGAGTAACAGCTTGGGAGGTGTTTGTAAGGAAGAGATCACAGCAAATTGAAGGGTTCTTCCTGACCCCCTTAGGTGGTGGAGAGTTGTCCTGCATGTGGGAGGCTTCATTTGACAAATGAACTCTTGTAGGCCTCTTGACAGTTGCTAAATTTTGATGCAGGAAAGAGGAAAAGATTGTTAAATGATTGTTAAATAATTCTTCCTCATGGATCATTAGCACTGTTTTTTTAACCTCTGAATTTGTAATTCTGTGATTATAGAATAGCATGCTATAAAACTATGTAAAATTTAGATAGGTGTTCTGAGCTAACCAAGGAGCTCTTGCTGGAAATGGGGTTTGCAGTTTTTCCATGGACTGCTCTACTCGTAGACCTGTGGCAGGGGGTGACAGCCTGCATGACCTGTTCTTATCCACCAGTGTGGGAGATCTAGAAGGGATCTGAATTTTGCCCTGCAGGAGCCTCTAGGAGAATTCCTGATCCCTCCATTATGCAGCTGCACATGGAAGTGAGCTGAATAGGAGCAAATTACCTCCTGGTGCCAGCACTCTGCCTGTGCAGGTGGAGGTTACTAGCCTGGCTCAGCCACGCATTGGGTTGCTCTGTGTGTGTTGAAAATTTTAATAATAATTTATGTGAGGAGAAGCTCTCATGGGAAAGAGAGTTCCCAGGTTACCCCATTGCTGTGGCTCCTTGGTGGATGTTGTACAGCCAAGGCCTGGCAGGGCAGGAACTTCTGTGGTGAGAACACAACAAAAAAAGTTGCAGAAATGATCTCAAGAAGTTGTGTTGCTTTGCTGCTCTGCTTTTTTCTGTTCTGCTGTGGCTGAGGGATCATGGCAGAAGTGCTGAGCAAGCAGTGACAGCCAATGTTGTTTATCCTTCAGAGCTTACAAGTTAATGGCTTCTGGTAAGACTGTCTTCCTGGAACATGGGCTTTGCAGCAGAGTCCTGTGTTAATACTGCATCCAGCTTGCTTGGGAAAGCTGGAGAGGGATCCATTATAAGGCCTGAGCACATCATCTCTGAGCTGGAAGAGGAAGGCTTGATTTTTAGCAGTGGCTGAATCATCCCCCAGGATTTCACTGGGTAAATAAGATGTGTTCAAATAAGATGTGGTTTGAGCTCTTTCTCTACCAGCTGTCTCCTTCCCTCTACCCTGCTGAGCACACCAGCCCTGGTGTTTGCTGGCTCAAGGTTCATTCTGCTGCTGAGAGAAGTCCAGCAGGAGGAAAGTTTGTGTAATCTGGTGACTTGGCTTGTGAGGGAACAGGATATCCTGGATGATCTGTGCTGCCTTGTTGTGGTGGCTGTTGTTATCGGCAAACACCTCAGTTGGGAAGTTTCTTAACTGCAGCTCTGAGGTCTTCTGTCCTTGAAATGAAGTGGGGTGGGTGTGCTCTGAGGAGAAAGTTATTCCAGAGCTTTGGGTCTGTGTTCCCCTGACCCCAGAGAACTGCATTTTTCGCTCCAGGCATGACTTTTTCATCCTCCTGCTTGGCTGTGAGGCAGCTGGTTGGTGGCTGTGGCACTGATGTGTGAACCTTGCAGGCTGCCTTTGCTCTGTCAGCAGGACGAAGAAATGGCATCATTTTCCTTTCACAGGAAATAAAAGGTATGAACTGCAGACCAGATTGCACTGTGCTGCCATCACTGGTTTATAGCTATCCAGTAGCCTCCAGCACCCAGTCTCTGCAGAAATAAACCCTTTCTCTGTGACAAGCCACAGTCTGGGGCTCAGCACTGTTGGCTGTAGGCAGCTCACGGGCAGAGATTGCAGGGAGGGTGCACTGACGTGGACTCTGAGAGTGGAACATTGCTGAGGGTGACAGCAGCAGTTCCCCCAGAGCCAAGGAATTCATGTAAAATGTAACCCAGGGAGAGCATGGGTGAACTGACCAATACCATGCACGTAATTTGATGTTGTGTCAATTCACCCCTTTGGGGCTGTAGGTTCTAATGTTTATTTTTAGTAGTGGATGAAGAGCAGGCAGAGGGGAGTCAGTTGTAAGTGGTGTGACAGAAGCAGCAAAACCATCAGAGAGGCTGTTTTGAGTCATCCAAGTTGCTCAGCTCTGTGCCAAGGACTGCAGAGGCTCGTTCTTGGATCAGGAGGCCTTTCCCAGTGTTTGCAGAGTTGAAATGTCTAGTGAAATGAGGCTGGGGAAATCCCAGTCCCTGAGCTGAGCTCTAGAGGTAGATAACCAGAGCTCACGGTTCTGTGAGCGATGCAGGGCACGTGCTCGAGGCCTCCAGATCAGGTTGTGCCAGGAGAGACTCCAAGTGAACTAAAGCCAGGAAAAACAAAGAAATTAGAACATAATGTTTCAACAGGTGGAAATTTTCCTGACACATTTTATCATGTGAAATCAAACATGCTGGAGAGCAAACTGCCACGGGTTTCACTGTCCCGGTGTTACCAGTTCAGTTTTATGCTGGTGCCAGACTCCATTAACTTCCATTTGAGTTTGCAAACAGCCTCGTACATGTGTCAGATCGAGGTGGCAAGTACAAACCATGAGAGTAATTGCTAAGGTCAAGTGTGCACAGAGGAAGATGGATCTCTGCCAGACAGCTGAATTTGGCTCCTGCATTCCAGCTGCTGTAGATAAGCCCATTGGTGACTGGGATGCTTTTTAGAGGCTATCTCTGGTGTGCATGCTCTTTCTCTTCCTTTTTAACCTTTGAGGGTTTTAACTACCAAGTGGCTGGTTCAGATCAAGGGAATACTTGCAAAGTTGGGCTGGGGTGTGGAGAGCAGTTGTGAAACCACTCTCATCTTATTTGTGGGCAGGATATGCTTTGCCTTTGTGTTGTTAAGAGATCCAGATCAGAAACTAAATTCAGCATGAGCATATTTTGTGGGCAGCATTGGAAGGTTTGTTTTTACATGCAGTCCCTTCCAAAAAGGTATTTTCTTGCTAGTTTAACTCTCTGATGTCCAGGTGTTTGAGGTGTTTCTGGTGTCCACTGGGAGGCATTTCTCAGGTTGAAAGTGGGTTTCGGTTACCTGTGTGCTTACTGGGTTGTTTTGATTGTGGTTACCAGCCACACTGAGCTTCCAGCCAGCTGTTGGTGGCATCCAGCTCAGTGCAGTTAAAATAAGTGCTGAGAACAATGTGGCATCACTGTGGTGGCCTCTGTTTCCTGGGCATGGCAGAGCGCACTTGCACAGAGTGAGCTCTTGTAGAAGCTCTCAGCCATGTCTTTCTGGGGATATGCACAATTTGCTGCTCTTAGGTGCTTGTATTTTCATAAAACTCTTGCTGCAGTTCTTCTTGAGAGAAGTATTGGCGTGATGGTTTGAATGTCTTAAGGCCTCTTTTCACATCTATCATGAACTGCTGGGCAGTGCTGTCCTGGTGCAGCTCTTGGGAGGACTCTGCCCTTCTCTTTGAGAGAAGCTGCTGGGCTGCTCTGGGTCATGCAGCTGCTTCAGTTGGAGGCCCAAACCTCACCTCCTCTGAGTTTTAATGATTGCAGACTAATGGACCAGAACATTCCTTTGCCTGCTTGGTGCTGCTGCTGGTGCTCACTCAGTCCCATGCTATGAGATAATCAGTTCTGAGCAGAGTCAGCAGCTTGTGCCACGTATTCAATCTTGTCTCCAGCTTGCTTGGTGCCATCTGCTCTCTCTACAGAGCAGACATGACTGGTTTTTTGCTTCATCTTAGCTGCAGGTTCCTTATCTGCTCATGTCTGTTCCAGTGAGGGCTGGAATTAGTTTTCTGCATAGTGCAATTTGAAAATGGAGTCCGTCTTGGCTGGCCTGGCAGGCTTTTTCTGGCACGTGGAGTATTTATGGTATCTGGATCCTCAGGCTTGACTCTAGAGAGCTGCATTCTCCTGGTTTGAGCTTGGCAGGGAGCAGAGGCCCCCCTGTCAGCATGAGCTCTGCAGTGTTTGTGCTGCAGGAGGCCTGGGATTCCTGCCTGAAGCGCAGTCCTGATGCTCAAGGAGTGGGTCAGAGCAGGAGAGAGGCTTGTTCTGAGCATTTCTGTGACCTACTGCCAGCCAGGGGCTGACTTGCTGTGGCACTAAGCTGCTCACTGATAGAAAGGGGAATGGTACTTCATGGGGAGGCTGAAACTTTTCACAATGTGGGCTAAAAGGCACCTCGTGATTAAAATGCTGAAGTAAATGCAGCAGGTTACCCCAGATATTACCCAAACAGAGTAGAAGCACTGTAGTCTGGCAGTTTTCTACCTCAGGTGTGTATTTTCTGCTCTGCTCCATGAATGCAGTGTCCTGCTAATGGCAGGCTGAGTACAGGTCTCTCTTTACCCTCTGGTCCCCTCAGGGGAGGCTGTGCAGATGGTGTGTGGGAAAATACGTAATTCCACATGCTGTAAAAATAACTGTCCTGCTCTGCAGCAGAGCCATGGGAAGGCCAAATATGTGCAGTGGATACAATCCAAATTTTCAAGAATGCAGTGGACTACTTTCTCCAAGAGACAGTTCTACCAGAACTGATGTAGCAAGCTCTAATTTAGTCAGTTGCTGCTCTATTATGTGTGAGCATCTGTCCTAAATTTGCTTGAATGGCAGATGAAGCACTAAATATGTTTCATAATGGCTCTGGTTTACGTTTTGGATGTTTTCAAATGCATTAACGTCCTGCTAGGAGCAGATGGTTATGGGCTGGCAGATCGTTTTGCTCGGCGTGGTGTTTACTGGTGAGAGAGCAGCCTGCTGTGCATGCCTGTTCTGAGCCTGGTAACAGGAGCTGAATGAAGCTGAGGGTGGGTCAGACTCACAGCCCTTGTTTCTCTAACCCCTTGAACTGAGTTTGAGACTTAGAAAGTCATCCAGCACGTTGTGGCCCCCTGTGCTGGACAGAAAAGTCGCTTTCCTGTTTTGATGTTGGCCCATGAACAAGCTGCAGTGCTCTCCTTCTGGCTGCAAGTGACATTTGATTTGTTACAATGAAAACTCCACGTTCCCTTAGCAGCACACTCCCAGGAGAACCGAGAGGAACTGGGACATCTTTGTTGTGGTACCATCCCACACATCTTCCCAGGGGCCTGTTCTAAATCCTACTTTAGTCCATCCCTGCTTTACCCAGCTGCAGTGGGGCTGTTGAATTCAGAGCAGTGGACCCTGACCTTTTGGGCCACCACCTCTGGTAGAAGCCTCCTCTGCTTGGTCAAGTGCTCCTGTTTTTCCCCTGTTCCTGACCAGGCATTAACAGAGCCCCTGCCAAAGCCAGGCAGTGCATTTGCATCAGGATATTGGTCCTTTCTGGCTGGTTAATTGGCCAGTGCCACGGGTCATCCCTCACTTCAAGGAGCTTGTGAATGATTAGGAAACTGCTCAAAGTAAATGAGGTCTATTGGCACAGCACTAATGCAGCACTCCAAGCAAAGGATGGATGCACAAAATCTGCATTTCTTACAGACCTTCCTGCTGGGGCTCTGCAGGCTGGTCCCGTGATATCTGCCACAGCTCTCTGCTTTCCCTCTCCTGGCCTTGGCATCTGCCTCCTCTGGAGAAAATGCATTGCTGTTCTCTGAGAGAGGGACTTCTGAGAGTCAGTTCAGTTCCCTCAACTCATCCAGAAGAGACTCTGGGCCCCTGTGTCCAGGTGACCCTGGTGGGAGTCGTTCTGTTGGTGTGGAGGTCTCTGGGCTCTGGTTGCAGGCGCTGCTGTACAGGTTGGGGTGGAGCTGTCTAGGAAGTAGTGGCCAAGGCTGTGACACACCAGACTGCCTGTGTTATAACTAAATAAGTTTGTGCAAGCCAGAAGACTTTGTCAGCATGCAAAAAACATAGTGTGGTGTGTCTTCCTTACTGACACAGCTGCCTGATTGGGTGATGGGAACAATCCTTTCCTGTGGTCATCTGGCTACTGTCATGTGGTGAAGTTTAGCAGGGTGATTCCAAAACCTGTTTTGCAGACGTTTGGTGGTTTTGGAATGTCCTTTTTACTCTTGAAAGCTCCCAGAAGTGTTTGGAGGGGTGAAGATTGGCAGTCTTCAGCAGCATTCTCAAGTCTGGGCTCCATATCACAAGTGTTGGTACCTGCAGCCCTCAAGTCCTGCTGGTACAATTCAGTCCTATTTGAGGAACAGCTTTGCTTGCTGAGGGCTGGATGTCAACGGCATCGGGGTCAGGACACGGGGACAGGACACTTGCTGGGACAAGGTGACCTTTTTGATTCATAGCAGCGTCTGTGGTTTTTCTGAAGGGCAAGAACGTTAAGATGAGGTTAATACTGGGAAACAGCTCTGTGCACTCCTATTTCCGGGTGCTCACCAAGGTTTCGCTGGTTTAGCACTAAGCTACAAACTGTCTCCAGGTGTTGCAACATCCTTACATTGATTTGGAACTTCTGCCTTACAGAGGAAGTGTAGGAGGAGGCTGGTGACTTGGCCAAAAACAAGTTTCTCACACGTTCTCAGGTGGACCTTTCTCAGGTACAGACATTTGGATAAGGAAAGAGCAGCTGAGGAAGTAGTGAAGGGGAAGCATTGTTCTCATCCTGTCTAGAGTTTTGCTAAGAGGCTTTTGGGAGAACAGTTGTCCTTGAAACTGATTCCAGTGTGCAGATTTGAGCTGCCAGCTCCCAGGTTGATAGACTGGTGTTCTTTTCTATCAAAGGCCTCAAACTCATTTTGAGTGAAGTAGTCTCTCTTGCACGCAGACCTCACAAATCTTGAGGTAGCTTAGAATGCTCAGGGAAGGACTTGGCAGCTGGAACGATCAGAATCTGGTGTGACTGCCCTGGCACACTGGGTTTGTTGTGTCTGGAAATGTAAAATGAACCTGTATGAATTCCCAAGAGCTGTCCTGATGAGTTCATCTGATGGAGCAGTGAGACAACAGGACTGTCACTTTGAGCTGGCTGTGGCTGATTTGAACGGCCCGGTGTTCCAGTTACAGCGTAGGCTGTCATGGTAATGTGACCTGACTTTTCTCCTTAGGCTGCTCACTGTGGAGCTGGGGCAGCATCCTGGGGAGATGCCGTGTGGGGCTGAAGGACAAGGAGAAATAGCACCCTGTGGTGGGATATGTGTGCATTGCTCTTGGGACATCTCTGCCTCCTTTTCTCAGGTGGGATGCAGGATTACAACTACGTGTGGGCCAACTGCTTTGAGATCACATTGGAGCTGTCCTGCTGCAAATACCCGCTGACTTCCGAGCTTCCAAAGGAGTGGGAGAACAACCGGGAGTCTCTCCTGGCTTTCATTGAGAAGGTTTGAGGGTGTGGGGGTGGCATCTGTGAAACCTGTGCATCCATGGTGGGCTGGGAGCACCATGTTCAGGTGCCCTCATGGCTTTGTTTGCTGTGTGAGAGAACACAGATGCTGCAGCTGATGTTTGGGGGTTGGTGTCTACAAAGCTGCTGTGTTTCTCTGTGGTTCTGCCACAGCTCCCACATGCTCCACACAATAGCAGAGCTCTGCTCTTGTGGGGTGCAGTGTTAGAGGGGCTGATTGGTGCAGAACTTCCTAAGTCATGCAAAGTACTGGCTGGTCTCAGTGCCTTGAATCTCCAGTGATGTTCACAAGCATCAACACTGCCGAGACCCTGGCTTTTAGAGCCCTCTGCCAAGCTGTCTCCGGATGCTGAGTATGAGTTGAGTGGGTGGCAGTTTAGGCTGGGATCGGATGCAGCTGAATTTGGCCTGGAACCCTGCTATGTTCATATTACAGTTTGCCCATGTTGATGAATTAGAGAGTTTGTTAGGGAGGGTCAGTTCTGAGATCCTGCTGTCTTCCCAGTCCATGCTGGAATTCCTGTCCTTGCTTGCCTGGCTGAGCACCGAGTCTTGAGCCCTTGGGTGCCTTTGCCTGGCAGCTGCCCCGCTCTGCTGCCTTTGGGGAAGGGTGAGGGGGTGTTGCTGCCTTAGGACACAGTTCCCCTGGTGTTGCCTGTCTTCAGCCAGGCCCTTGCATTGTTTTCCTCAGGTCCACATTGGTGTGAAGGGCTTTGTGAGGGATGCAGTCACAGGAGTGGGCCTGGACAATGCGACCATTGCTGTTGCCGGTATCGCTCATAACATCACAGCAGGGAAATATGGGGATTACCACCGGCTGCTGGTGCCTGGGACCTACAATGTGACTGCTTTTGTGATGGGGTAATGTCTTTGTGGCAGCCTGTGCCCACACTGCCAGCTGCTCCTGTTCCTTCTCTTGTTTTCTCCCCCCCCAAAACACCTTATGTATTTAAAGGGCTTGGCTGGAAGCTGCAGCAGTAAATGGTTCCAGCTCAGAGCTGCAGCTGTGTTTGCTCCTGCAGCAGGGTGCTGTTGAGTGCACAGAATTTCTGTCAACTTCTGTTTGACTGCTTGTATCAAATTGCATCTTACTTTTGTGCCAAGGGAGGAAGCGGAGTAGGGTCAACCCAGCAGGAGTTTGTGTTGTCCCAAGCCCGGGTGTGAATGTGTAACTTGCCCCTTGGCTAGTTCTGTGATACACTTGGGGCTTCTTCCCTGCTGAACCTGTGGACTCTTGCAGGGACAGCAGTGGAGCTGGGTTTGGTGGCAGTGGGATGAGTCCCATTAGCTTGGTCCCTGTGAATCTCTCAGTCATTAACATCCCAGTGCTTTCGGGCTGGGGGAAGTAGGCTGGAGTGGTGGAGGGACTGCAGGGAGTTTTGGCCTCTGCTCTGCAGAGCCTCCTTGCTGAAGCCAGTTGATTTTTCCACAGTTACACACCAATGACCAAAGAGAACATTGAGGTGAAGGAGGGAAATGCAACAGAGGTGAACTTCTCCTTGCAGCCGACTGCGATGCCACCAGCTCCTAATGTCACGCAGCTCACGGCAGCGCCTGCCCCTGTCACTGCCATCACCCCCACCCCTGTGCAGGCTGAGGCCCCAAATCCAACCTCTGTCCGTCAACCCATCCAACCCGTGGACTTCCGCCACCACCACTTTTCGGACATGGAGATCTTCCTGCGGCGCTACGCCAACGAGTATCCCAGCATCACCCGCCTCTACTCCGTGGGCAAGTCCGTGGAGCTGCGGGAGCTCTACGTCATGGAGATCTCTGACAACCCTGGGGTCCACGAAGCAGGTGATGTGGGAAATCCTTTTTAGCAAGGCACAAATGCAAGGGACAGACCCTTTACACTGGGAGAGGCAGGGCCAAAAGGAGTGAAGAGCTGGCACCTCTCCTGAGAGGCTGAGCTGCTCCTTGTAGTAAGTATCCTTTATAGAAAGTGCAAGTGGCGCTGGGTTAGAGCATTGCTGGGGACATCTGTTCTGGTCATGGAGCTCTAGGGAAGAAGGACCAGAGACTTCCTTGAGACATTGTTCCCTTTGTAACTGTGGGAGCAGAAGTGTGAGTTTTACATGAATGCCTTCCAGCAAAGCCTGCAAGAGCCATGCTCAGGGTGGTGAGGTGTGTCCAAGCTGTAACATAGTGGTTGTAATTGTAACCATGTGTCTGCAGGTGAGCCAGAGTTCAAGTACATCGGTAACATGCACGGGAATGAAGTTGTGGGGCGAGAGCTTCTCCTGAACCTCATCGAGTACCTCTGCAAGAACTTTGGCACAGATCCTGAAGTGACTGACTTGGTCCAGAGCACACGGATCCACATCATGCCATCTATGAACCCTGATGGCTATGAGAAGTCCCAGGAAGGTATTGCTGTCTGTGCCAAAATCTGTGGGGTTCCTAGCTCTCAGAACAAGCCTTTGGGTTCATGGAATCCCTGGGAAATCTGGAAGCCTTGCTGGAGGAGGAGTGTTCTCCACACAGGGAGGCTGGGAAGGGACATTGGTGTGTGGTGTGAGATGAGTGGGTGGACCCTGATTGATGGATACTGGAATCTGTTGGGGAGAGCTCTTATACTTCAGCAGTGCTGTGAGCTGCCCCTGTTTGGGTCCCCTGGTGGTTTGTGGCTAATCCAGGGCTTTTTTTAAAAAAAGACATTTCTTTGACACAGCTCTTGCTTGCTGTGCTTTGGTCCATTCTCTTAGTAAATGCAGAGTGGGAGCCAGGCTGTCTGCTGTGCACTTGTCCAAGGATAACATAGACTTTTATCATGAGGTTGAAACTGGCAAAAAAAACATCCTTCAGGGAAGTCCTAGAACTACGTGGCTCTTGCAGATTGGTAGAACAGAGACTGTCCAGAATCACTTTCTGGAAGCAGAGCTCTGCTTGGGTTTAACAAAGAACTCGTCTGGCTGGTTTGAGAAGGTGAGCTCTGAGGTTTCTGTGGTCGCGACATCCGGCTGCAGAGATTGCTCATGGTTCAGTGCCTTTCTGCTGGTCTGACTGCCCGGAGAGCCTGAGCAAACACCCACTGAAAAGGCCCCCAGGGACTGCTGCACAGAGCAGGCCACTTGCTGGGGGGGGCCTGGGTGCCCCTTTCTGGGTGCAGGGGGCCAGCACAGCTGTGCTCTCTGCTCTCTTCACTAAGTGCTACTTGTAAACTCCGTAACAGGAGGCTGAAACCTCTTCACAGGGCATGAGCTTGAACTTGTGTTTCATTTTCAGGAGACAAAGGAGGTACCATTGGCAGAAACAACAGCAACAACTACGACCTGAACAGGAATTTTCCAGATCAGTTTGTCCACGTGACAGACCCTCCACAGCCAGAAACTCGTGCTGTCATGGCCTGGCTAAAGTCTTACCCGTTTGTGCTCTCAGCAAACCTGCATGGAGGTATCACATCCAAACCAAGCTCCTTCCTCTGTGCTGGGCTTTGTGGGATGGGAGTGTGCAGGGATGTCTCCAGAGTGTTCTAGGAGAACACTCCTGGGGAGGTCTTGTGCTGTGAGGTGGAGCAGAAACTGGAAACTGAGGGTGAAAACCATGTCCCCAAATGTGTCAGTAGGGTGTTGTGGCAGCTGCTGGGAGGATCCCAGCCACTTCTCTGAAGGGAGCATGTGGGAGATGGGGATGGACTCTCTTGTCAGCTGTTGCTCAGCAGATGGTCTGAGAATGGGATACAGAGCTGTGGCTGTTAAAGGCTTCACAGCATTTATAGAGTGAATGCAGTCCTGAGGGTTCCCTGCCTTGAATTGCATGGCGGAACTATGAAATTTGCAGTAATTTAATTATCCTTTTGGAGTGTTCTAAATTAAGTCTCTGTGTATTACAGCTTACTCCCTAGACAGATTGTCTGCTGGCTTGTAGCTGTGGTAACTTGCAGGTGGATGCTTTGTTGCCAGCGTGTTTGGTTTGTAGTGCAGAAGTGTCATGTGTGGGTGTGAGGGGGCTGGCAGGTCTCCAGTGCAGTGGTGTCTGGGGTTTTGTGTTGCTATTAGTACAACTTCCTTGGGGAAACCTTCAGCAATAAACTTCAGAAAGCTGAAAAACTGCATCATTTGGGTCAAAAGCACCATGCATGTTCTAGGAAATTCTTCCATTTGCTTCCACCTCTCTGTGAAAGCAATTATTATGTGTTCAGCCCTCCTTCATGTAAGAGCCAAAGCTTTGGTATTGTTGTGGCTTTGGTTCTCCTTCCCAGCTAGGTGTGGTATTATCTCTTCCTGTGCTTCTGTCTCTTCTATCCACTAGGCTTAATGCTTTGTTTAATGTCAAGTCTTGGGAAACAGAGGGCTTGGCACTTACTGGAGAAAAATTTCCACTGTTACGCTGAGGGATCACTGGGAAAGCACACAAGTATGAGCCAAAGCTTGTTTTGCCTGCAGGTTCCCTGGTGGTTAATTACCCCTTCGATGACGATGAACAAGGAATAGCCATATACAGTAAATCCCCAGATGATGCTGTGTTCCAGAAGCTGGCACTTGCCTACTCCAAGGTAAAGGTCTAACAGGAAAATGGGCACATCTTGCTAGATTGACTCCTCGGAAACTCCTCTTCAGCTTCCTGAGCAGCTGGTAGAGGTGGGTACAGGCACTGTGGGTGAGTCCCTGGTGTTGCAGGCACAGCAGGAGGGTCCTACAGGAGGCTCCCATTCCATGAGTGATGCCCAGCGTGCTCTGTCTGCAGGCAGTGAGGGAGGAGAGCTCTGTGCAGGCACTTTTAAGGGTGGTGGAAAATGCTGCTCATGGGCTGGGAGGAGAGCAGGGATATCTGGGCTGGGGTTGGGTGTGAGTGCAGTCAGTGCTGCAGTGATAGACTCACATCTGTGTTTGGTAACCCTGAATGTGTGACTAAGGGTAGAACAAGAGTGCCCGTGGCTGTGGACTGCAGGCTCACCTTCACATGTTGCATCTTGTTTTACAGGAAAATGCAAAGATGTACCAGGGAAGCCCTTGTAAGGACATGTACCCCACTGAGTACTTCCCACATGGCATCACTAACGGGGCTCAGTGGTACAATGTTCCAGGTAAAGTACACCTTAAATCTCCTGCACTGTTTGTCTTCAAGTTAATGCATGTGCAGCTTAAATAATTTAGTCTGATCAGTCAGGAACTCTGCACTGGTCAGCTCAGATTAATGGGACTCAGGTTTCTTTTATAACCTCTTAAATAATGTACCCTAATAAAGTTATTCCTGGGGGAAGGAATTTGTAGTGTAGTTTCTCTGGCTATTAGCAAAATAGTTTCATAAAATTTTACAGCACTTTATTAGCATGAAAGGTATTTACAAGAAGGATGGTTATTTGTCTGGTCTTGGTATCCCTTTGAAGCTTGAATCCTTCCCTGTGTAAAAGCCTTTTCCCTTCAAGTCTGTACTTCATCTTTCTCTGGTATCTGATTTTTTTTTTTTTTTTNGGTACTTCAGAAGTCAAAACTTCTTTTACATTCTTGTTGTAGGTGGGATGCAAGACTGGAATTATTTACATACAAACTGCTTTGAAGTGACCATTGAGTTGGGCTGTGTGAAATACCCAAAAGCCGAGGAGCTGCCGAAGTACTGGGCCCAGAACCGGCGCTCACTGCTGCAGTTCATGAAACAGGTGAGGTGCTTTGACCTCAGGCAAGGTCAGTTCCCTCTGGGGTTTGCTTTAGACAAGCCAGAATGAACAGAGTGATCTGCAAATGCTGCTTCCTGGCCAGGCTGGGTTCCTGCTCTGCAGAAAGCACCCCTGACAGAACCTGTTTAACTCTTCTCCCTTCCTTCGCAAAATACCAGAAATTGGGAAGGAAATAGCATCCAGAGGATGCAGGTGGGGGCTTTTTATGTACCACTACCTTGGGTTTCCTGAGGTTGGAATGTCCCTTGTATTCTATTCCTATCTGAGTGGGGCTGGTGCTGCACTCCTGGGCTGTGCAAACAAAGGTGTGGAGCAGAGAGCACTGTGCTGACACCCTGAGCCAAACAATTGCTCACTGTACTCATCAGGTGATCTTTGTCCCGAACCCTTTTGGAACATCTTGCTCCTCTGGGAATGCTGAAAATGTGAGGGGTGGGAGGCAGAGCGAGGGCTGGCACTCAGCAGAGCTCCTTTGTGCAGGTTCACCAGGGTGTCTGGGGCTTTGTGCTGGATGCTGTGGACAAGAGGGGCATCCTCAATGCCACCATCAGCGTGGCCGACATCAACCACCCGGTGACCACCTACAAGGATGGAGACTTCTGGCGCCTCCTGGTCCCAGGGATGTACAGAATCACAGCATCTGCCCGAGGGTGAGCAAGCCCCAGCACGAGGAGCAAACAGCTGCATGACTGACTTCCCACTCAGGAATATTCCATCGCCTCTGCCTGCCTACGGCACACGTAGGCATGGGTGTTTCTCCTGCCCTCTGGCCTGCACAGAGAGAGAAGTGTGAGACTACTGTAGTATCAGACTGCTCACCTGGCACTGGTGTACAATCCCAGTCTTCCCTTGTTAGGAATGTATAACTTTGTGCCTTTAGGGGAAATTCTTTTCCAGGCAGCTGCCCACAGAAGTGACTTGATCGCTTCAGTGCTGCCAAAATTCTGCGTTAAAGCACCCTGGCTTGCTGTCTTGCCAGTCTGCCGTGTCATCCTGCAACACCTGGGCTGAAAGCAGCTCAGTGCCATGTTGGACCCTGTCCTCCTGCCATTCCCACATCCCTTTGAGCTGTTCTTGCTCCTTATTTTTATGCCACTCACTGTGGCATGGCAGCAGTAGCAGTCCCATGTGGGTGTGCAGTCAGGAATGGGGCTGCCTTGTTGTCCAAGGTTTAAAATGCCTGATGTTTTCTTTTATCTTCTTTTCCCTGGGCAGGTATGATCCACTCACTAAGATGGTAGAAGTTGACAGCAAAGGTGGGGTGCAGGTCAACTTCACTCTTTCACGGACAGACAGCAAAGTGGAAGAGGGGAAGGTGCTGGTGTTGAACACCCCAGACACCAGCAACCCCAATGAGAAGGAGTTTGAGACCCTGATCAAAGATCTCTCTGCTGAGAATGGTCTGGAGCGGCTCCTGCTCACCTCCTCCAGGGATGTGGCTCCGTACAGATACCGGCCCTACAAGGACCTCTCCGAGTTCCTTCGAGGCCTCTACCTCAACTACCCACACATCACAAATCTCACCAGGTGAAAACTAAGCAGCGGCCTGGGCTAGGGATGTTGTGAAGTCGTTAGTCAGGAACACAGTGCAGAGATGGGAAGCTCATCCCTCCCTTCCTTGTGCTCTCTGAGATGGAGGGATCCTGGTGTGTCAGGACATTGTAGCAGAGCCATGGCTGCAGGGTCGCATGGGTGCATCCATGTGCTTTTCCCTGACTTAGTTCCCCAGGGGTGCTTGGGATTACTATGCAGGGATATTCCCAGCACTGATATCCCAGACTTCTGCAAATATCTCTGCTCCTTAGTATTTTGTTGGTTCTTTAAATCCTTTTTGACATCCACCCTGCTGAAGAGTCCCTAGCAAAAAT
Organism: Tichodroma muraria; assembly: GCA_013390105.1. Lineage (NCBI taxonomy): Eukaryota > Metazoa > Chordata > Aves > Passeriformes > Sittidae > Tichodroma > Tichodroma muraria. The sequence goes on from WAAG01091121.1 coordinate 98,184, forward strand.
GACCAGATTTCACTTAGAAATCTCAGATGGCCTGTTTTTCATTGTCTGCCTCCAGATTTTATTTCAGTAGTGCAAGACACTTGTGTGTTAGCTTGCCCTGGGCCAAAGTCTGTGCCCTCCTGCAGAAGACCAGCTGCTGCCATCCTCTTCTTTCCTTTGTGACCTGTAGTGCTTACCCTCTGTCAGCTTTAGAAAGCGCAAATCCCTTTGTCCCAGGGCCTCATTTGCTTGTTGTAACCAGGCACAATGTGCTCATATGCTGTCCCTGCTGGTGCCAAGGCTGCTTTGCTGATCTGTAGCCTCTATTGTCCCTGCAGTTGCATCAGCCCTGAGCCTGTTCCCTGCTTTCCCTGCACTCAGTTTGCCAACTTAACGGCATGGCTGTAGCAACAGCTCCTGCATTACTGGGAACAGGCCTCCTTTGTCCTGCTTCATAAATTAGTTTGATGTATCCTGCTCTGAAGGGAAAAAAGAAACAAAGCAAAAAGCACCACTGGCAGCACAGAGGATCCACCAGTTCCACATTTATCATGATCTCATAGGCTGTATGGAGCATTGGATATTCTGTGCATCTGGACCTGGATGCACCCTTACCCAGACATTGGTGTTCAAACCGATGTTCAGAGTGAATTCTGAAATTGTAGAGTGAATTCTGAGTGAATTCTGAGTGAAATTCAGAGTGAATTCTGAAAACCTGAAAAAGGTTGCTTTCCACACCGGGATTTCTCCATGAGGTCAGGCTGGAGTGGCAGCTCTCTTGCTGAACTGACACTCCCATTTTCCATCTCTTGGCAGTTTGGGTCAGAGTGTGGAGTTCCGCCAGATCTGGTCCCTTGAAATCTCCAACAAGCCCAACGAGTCCGAGCCTGAGGAGCCCAAGATCCGCTTTGTTGCTGGGATTCATGGAAACGCTCCCGTTGGGACAGAGCTGCTCCTGACACTGGCAGAATTTCTTTGCATGAACTACAAGAAGAATGCTGCTCTTACAAAGGTGAGAGGCCAGTCCAAAGGAGCCTTCCAGCTGTAGCCCAATATGACAATGCTCACTGGAGGACACTCCTTCTGCCAAAACTAGCTTGGGGCTTGCGGGGATTCAGTGTGTAATGGAGAGGTGCATGATCCACAAGAACCTCAAACTGCAGCTCCTAGGTTAAGATCCATGGAAATGAACCCTACTTAATTGCACTTTGTGCTGTTTCTCCTTTTGCTCAGCTGATTGACCGGACACGGATTGTGATTGTGCCTTCCCTGAACCCAGACGGACGCGAGATCGCGCAGGAGAGAGGCTGCACCTCGAAGATAGGCCAGACCAATGCTCACGGCAGAGATCTGGACACAGATTTCACAAGTAAAGCAGCTGCTCCCTGGGTGGGTGGAGTCACTGGGTTACAGGGTCTGCCTGTAAAGAAGGCAGTGCTCCAGACAGCACAGCTGCTGGGAAGCTTCCCGAGCTCAGATCCTCTTTACAGTCAGCAATTTGCAGTCTCTTATGTGCAAGAGACAAAGCAGAGTTATTTAGGAATAGGAGAGGTCAGATAATACCTGATGTATTTTTACTCTTAATGGATTTCTTTCATCTGAAAAAATGCCCTCTGTTCATTCTCCCTGGAAAGTCTCCTCTTTTTTTCATGCTTTTGTGGTTTCCATGTAACTGTATCCATAGCACTGTATCAGCCCACCCTTCCTGAGGAGGAAATGTTCTCTGCCCAGGTTCGGCTGGGATCATCCTAGCTCCTTCCTTAAGGAAATGTCAGTTCTGTGATATTGTTGTGAGCAAATAGATGAAATACCTTCTGCAACACAAAACGAAATAGCTTGGAGAAATTGTGGTGTTGCACATTTGTTTAGCTTTGCAGATGAATCCCCCCCCCATGAATAGTGTGGAGTGGGTGCTTTACTTGATTTGGTCAGGTTCATCTGCTGAGATCTAGCAGAGACCTTTTCATACCTGCAGCAGACCTGATTTCAGACATAAAGGATGTATTTCTGGCCTCTCAAACAGCAGAGGAAGCTGTTCTTAGTTCTCTCTTCTATTTGTTGTTCTGATTTATAGGCAATTACACCCGGTACTCAGCGGCACGAGAGCCTGAGACCAAAGCCATCATGGAGAATTTGATACTGAAGCAGGATTTCAGCCTCTCTGTTGCTCTGGATGGAGGATCTCTGCTTGTCACTTACCCCTATGACAAGCCAACACAGTCAGGTGTGACCAACTGCCTGGTTCCCTTCAGGCTGCTGTTTCTGCAGAGGTTCATGTGACCATGTGCTGTAAGGGCTTTTTGTGCTTGTGGTGTTCTGTAGCCTCCTTTGTGTTCAGCCCTTTGTGTATGGAGTTGACAGTCTGTAAGTAAATCTATAAAACCTCACAGGGTTCAGCTAGGGATCAGAACATTTACAATTTCTATGCCTACAGCAGTATTTCAACCTTTCCTCTGCCAGAACCAGTATAAAGTCTGCTTTTGATACTGCCCCTTATTGTTAGAGGAAATAGAAATGCTCCTGAAACAATCTGTGTCTCTGTTTAGTACAGGATGGGGTTAAAATGGGAATCTGCCCCTGCAGGGAATGAGAGTTGCATGCTCAAAGTCTCACTTTTCCTGTTTCAGTGGAGAACAAAGAAACACTAAAGCATTTGGCATCTCTGTATGCAAACAACCACCCAGTGATGCATTTGGGCCAGCCAGGCTGTCCAAATAAGTCAGGTATGTTTGGTTGAATCCTTTAACCCCCTGTCAGCTTGTGGCAGACTCTGCTGGGCCACCTCTGGCTGACAGCTGTTGTTTTTGCTCTCACAGATGAGAATATTCCTGGTGGAGTGATCCGTGGCTCAGAATGGCACAGTCACCTGGGAAGTATGAAGGTACTGCTGCATGGCACAGGGCTTTTCATCTCTGCTAAACAACCAATAAAAAGCATATTTGTCCTGATGTCTGGGCAAAGTTTCTCCCCCTCCAGCTGCACTTTGCAAAGCTTTTTAAATATCTCTTTCCTTGTAACTGGTTTTGTTTTTTGCAGGATTTTAGTGTGACATTTGGTCATTGTCCTGAGATCACTGTTTATACCGGCTGCTGCTACTTCCCCAGTGCTGGACAGCTTCCTGGCCTGTGGGCAGACCACAGGAAGTCTCTCCTTAGCATGCTTGTGGAGGTGAGCTGCAGTCTGTGGGAAGAAATTCTGGCAGGAATTGAAGTGGTGGGGAGGGGGAGAGGAAGAGAACAACATGGAGAGTCTTTGTGGTTTTGTTGGTGGTGTGTAATTACAGATGTTCATGATTTAGGCTGTATGAGGAATGGGTTGAGCAGAGGCAAGTGACCAGGGCACGTGTTTACACAAGAGTTAAACAGCTGTGCTGTGCTGCCTTGCACTGTTGTTTATTGTGAGGGTCAGGGGTGGAGAGGTGGGCTGTATTTTAGAGGGAAAATAGATCTCATTTTAGTTACAAATGCACCGTAAGCTTGGATCTGAACGTGAAGTGTTTGAAATGCTTTGTTTCAGGTCCATAAGGGAGTGCATGGCATTGTCCAAGACAAGAGTGGCAGGGCAATTTCTAAAGCTGCCATTGTTCTGAATGAAGGCTTTAGGGTCTACACTAGAGAAGGTGGCTATTTCCATGTGCTCCTGGCTCCAGGTTTACACAGCATTGATGCAATAGCCAGCGGGTTCCAGCAGAAACACGTCAAGGTACGTGAATGTTGGAGATGTTGCCCCATTCCCTGTCACATAAAATCTTCCCTGTTTGGGCTCTGCCTCGTTGTGCCTGTCTTTAGCTGCTGATTAGGTGCCATCAGGAGCTGTTTTCTGCCTTGACAGAATGGATGGAGAACAACTGTCCAGTACAGCAGGGTGGTTTTGGGAGTACCTTTTCTTTCCATGGCACTTTTCTTTGGGCAGGGCAGGACCAGACAGATGACAAGTGTCTCTCTTGTCTGGATCCCCAAGCTCTGAGATGATATAATGTTTCTCATGTCTTTCTGCAGGTCTTTGTACGTGATGATGCACCCAGCTCTGTGTTCATAGTATTTGACACAGAAAACAGGATTTTTGGGCTGCCAAGAGAGCTGGTTATAACTGTGGCAGGTACAGTGATATTTTTTATCAAAACTTTGAGCTTTGCTTTCTGTACCAGTTCATGCTGACAGAGACCCTCCACAGAACTGGGAAAGCAGCCTGCAGGCTTAAACCATCTCCTGCTTTCCCTTCTGAGCACACTTTTGTCCTTGCAAACTCATCCAACAGCCCTTCGTTCAGCTTGGTTGGAGGGAGGGAGGAAGTATAGTGTTTTGCAGGGATTTGGAGGGTCCAAAATGTACTTTGAGATGTCTGGAAGGGGGGAGAGCTTGTGTGCAATAGGAGATCTTGCTTCTTCAAGGCTTTTTTAGGTGTTGTGACACGAGGTAAGCATGAAGAGATTATTTTATGTTCTCAAGGTGGCAGCTGCTGGGGAGGGGTGTGTGGGAGTTTAGACCTAGTGGTCTGTAGTGGAGCTTGGTGATAAACTCCTAGGTTTCAAACACAGAAATTGGAGTGTGTCCTGTTCTGGGAACAGCTCTCCTGTCCTCCATGACCTAGGAGGAAGGAGCAGGGTCACAATGAAGTGAAAAAAGTGGTTGTACTGCAGGAGGGAGGAGGGATGCTGGCAAGCCTGGGAGCTTCTGGCATGGGGGAACGTGGCATTAACTTTGGTATCCTCTCTCTGGCAGGTGCCAGCATGTCTGCCCTGCTGCTCACGGCCTGTATCATCTGGTGTGTGTGCTCCATCAAGTCCAACAGACACAAGGATGGCTTCCACCGCCTCCGGCAGCACCACGACGACTACGAGGACGAAATCCGCATGATGTCCACTGGCTCCAAGAAATCCCTCCTGAGCCACGAATTCCAGGATGAAACAGACACTGAAGAAGAAACACTGTACTCCAGCAAACACTGACACCTCCAGGGCAGGAAAGGAGGTTCCCATGGACCAGACCTGATGGTGGAGGGGCGATCCCTGTGGTTCAGTTTTGAAATGTTAGCTTCAGGATGTGTCCTCCAGAGGGGCGGGTGGCAGCTCCCAGCTTCCCTCTGTTTGCTCTGTTCCTGTGTACAGGCACTCAGTGGGTGTTGGAGGCTTTTTCTGAGATGGGGACACGGTTTGTTACATTTTTGGGTCAAGATCTGGAGGTTTATACGATGTGGTTTGAAAGGCAGCTTTAACAGTGTGGCCAGCAGAGCTCTTAGCATTTCCCCAGCATCTCAGCACAGGGAGCAGATGGTGGGGAAGTGCCCCAAGACCTGCACGGGGTCGTGGTCACAACACTCCAAAAAAGGTTTCTCTACCTGTTTTGATTTCATGTTTTCCACTACGTGCTTGCGGGAAGCCAGATCCTTCGTGTGACTCCACATTCTGCAGAGCAGCCCTCAGAAAAAGCCAAAAAAAAAAAAAAGCCTTTGATTCTTAGCTGTTCCCTTGGAGCTTTTCCCACCGTGGGTTGCTGTGGCCTGCTGTGACCTGCCATGGATGTGGAGCACCTCTAAATGTGTCACTACTTTCAGGGAGTGACTTGGCCTCCTGAAGGCTGGGGGAGATGACATCGCTCTTGATGTGAGCTGGAGAAAATCAGAGCTTCAGTGAACTCTGACACAGAGCTCCACTGCCTGCCAGCTCTGCCATGCTGCTGTTCCTGACTTCTGGGGAGCAAAGAAACTTTTATCTTCATTGCCCTGGTTGTGTTTTGTTTGTGTCATAGGCTTGGCTTTGGGGTCTCATGTTTATGTTCCAGTAGCTCAGTGTCTGAAAGAGTAGCTGGAAGGTTGTTCTAAGCAAATTGATTCATTGAGTTGTAGAAAACCTGATCAATTTTGCTCAAATCCACCACTATTCAGGGGGAAAAAGTGAAATCTGACCACTGCTTTATATTTGAGCATTACTGGAGCAGTGGGGAGAGGTCATAGGAATATCTATGGCCCAACTTTGGTAAATTCTGAAGAAAACTTGCACCATTTGCCACTGTCCACCTAGTACCATTTAATCACTGAGCTCTGGTGATGGCAGGCAGCAAGTTTCCCACTGTCTTGGCTCTGTTCTGCTCCTGCAGTGTCCCTGGGGTGTGGAGCAGGAGCTCCACCTGTGTGTGTGGCTGCAGCTGTGGTGCAGGGAGTGAGGAAGGGCTGAACTCTGCTGAGGGAGAAGGGAAAAGCAGCCAAATTCTGTTGTGTAGCACTTGACAAGAGGTTGGAAAGAGGAGCTGCAGCACACATCCCCAAAACACGTGGGATTTGTGGGGAATAGAAGGAATGTCCAGAAGGAAAGAATGGTTGAAATGTTTGATTTCCAAAGCCTTTTGTATCTCTGATGTTCCTGTACTTTCTGCAGAAGCAGAAGGCTGGGGTTAGAATAGGCACTTATTTTCTTGCTGCTCGTTTTCTTTTTTAGTTCTTGCCCCACTGACCTGATTTCTGGGGTGCGGGAGCCTTAGGCCTCGAGTTTGCCCTGAGTTGTTGTCCTCCAGAGGCCTGGGGATGTCCACTGGTGAAACCTGCATGTGGTGTCTGTGGCTGGAGGGGTTGCATCCAAAGATCTAATGGGGTCTGCTCTGCAGGACTCTGACCTGGTCTCCCCTGGGGGAACTGAAGTCTCATGGGCAATGTCACCTGGGGCAGAAGCTGTTCTTCACCCCTGCCTGTGGAAATGCCCTTCCAGAACCAAGGGGCTGCAGCTGTGCTGCCACGGTCATCTCATCTGTTTCTGTGCGGAGACAGAGAGAACCCTCAGACAGCAGTGCACCTTCTTCCCTGTTCCACAGGGAATTCTATTGCAGGAAACACAGGATGTGGCTGGGGAGCTGTGCTCAGAACAGGGAGCTGAGGCTGAGCATTCCCCGTGCTCCTGTCCCACATCTGCTGTGAAAGAACTGCTCTGGTTGCCTTGTGCAGGAACCGTGAACATCTCTCTGCCTGATCCCAGCTCATTGTGCTGAGCAAGGAGTGGGGTTTGGTCCCTTTTTGTCCCTTTTCCACGTGTAATGGGCTGCAGGACACCAGCACACAGTAGCATTAATCCTGCCTCATATCTGAACTGTTCCCCCTTTAACAAGAGACACAGGAGGTTTTATTTAAAGTCGAGTTTGCAAAAGGCTCTTAGGGCTCTATTTGGGCTTTGCTCTGGCAGCAGGTAATGGACAGAGCTGGCCCTACTTTGTCCCTGTAGCAATAAGTCCTGTTAGGAACTGGCCCTTTCCCTCAGAGAGCATTTCGGAATTAGCAGTGGGAGTAGGTGTGTATATTTAAGGTGAGTGGATTTGAGATGTTTTGCAAACGTGTGAGACTTTTCTTCACAGCAGGACCGAGGGACGTGCCTGGCTCTGGCTCCAGATCCCTGCTCGGAGCTTCGCAAGCACTGGGGCTGTTCCTGGGCACTGGGGGAAGGCAGGAGCGGCTCCCCGTGCCCTCGCTCCGTCCGTCTGTCCGTCCATCCGTGCCCCGGGCCGAGAGGAGCCGGTCCCCGCGGGCGCCGTCCCTGTCGCTGTCGCTCCGTGCACTTGTGCCTTCAAATAAATGTACATTTTCAAAGGGACTTGAATCGCCGTTTCCTGGCAGCGGGAGGGCAGGGGGCGGCGCGGGGCTGGGCCTGGCTCTGCCCTCAGCCGCCACCGCCTGTTTTTTACCTGTATACCGAGATCAATAATCTGTATAAAACTATTTTGATGTCCACGTGCGTTCTCTCGTTCTTCCTTACAACGGGGCGAGCGGGACGGGGGAGCGGAGTCGGAACCGGGGTCGGGGCTGGGGGATTGGGATTGGGATTGGTATTGGGATATGGGGCTGGGGTCGGGACTGGAGGAGCGGGATTTGGGTCGGGATCGGGATCGGGATCGCGGCTGAGAGACCCAGGACCGAGATGGGGACCGGNCGGTGCCTGCTGAATGAACCCCGCGGCCCCGCCGGACCCTCCCGGGGCTGCGGGTGAGGGGCTGCGGGTGTCCAGCCGCGCCCTCCTGTCGGCGTGGGGCGCCTCCTCCGCCGCGAGGGTCCCCTTTCCCCTGTGGGTTTCTGTTCTTGTGAGAACGGGACCCCCGGAGGTGCGGGTTCCCCGTGCGGGTCCGTGACTGTCCCCCGCCCGTGCAGATCTCAGGAAGCAGGCGAGGCAGCTGGAGAACGAGCTGGACCTGAAGCTGGTCTCCTTCAGCAAGCTCTGCACCAGCTACAGCAGCAGCCGAGACGGAAGACGCGACAGGTATAGGTACTAGCCCGTTTCTTTATGTTTTAAACGCTGCCTGTGGTGCTTGGTGCGGTTTTAGGGTTTGCTGGGTGCTGGTCCCACCTGTGGCTCTTAGCGCTTGGCTTCTTGGGAAGCTCTCAGCACTTCTTGCTGCTGGTGCTGCTCTTGATGTGATGTTGGTGTGTGAGTCAGGCTGTGGGTGATAGGTCACTGGAGAAAGCTGGATTTAAACTTCATTCTGTGTGGGTTCAGTGAGCTTTTTAATGCTTGTTATTCTAGCTTATTTCCGAGTTTTTCTTGTATTAAATTAACAGGAGGTTTTCAGGGACTTTGGTATTAGGGGAACTTAGCTTTACATCTCCCAGGTGGGCTGGTGTGCTATTTGTAATCCCAGTTTTAAGGGAACTGGAGCACTGAGCAGCTGTGCAGGGAACAAGCCCTCTCTTCAAAACGAGTGGCTGTTTCTTCCTGTCTTTCTGCCGAGGTGAGTAATAATCCCAGAACCACAGAACAGCTTGGGGTGGAAGGGACCTCAAAGATCATCTTGTCCAACCCCTCTGCCATGGACAGGGACAAGTGTTAATGAGTATAATAAGAGCTGCACGTATGTTTTTAGATGTGTGTATATATACACGGTCTGCGTGTTTATACAGGGGTGGTTTCTGTTTGCTTTAATCACATTTATGTTTGACTGAAGAATTAATGTGGTAAAACTCTTCAAGTCTATCTTGTGAGCCAGAGATGAGCTCTTCTGTGCAGTTCCACAGCAGGAATTGCCAACCTCTCTGTCCGTTTGCAGCAATTTCTTAGCTTATTAACTGTTATCAGTTATGAGTGTTGCTGCTTTAGGTATGTGTTGATATTTTTCTATTTTATTTAATTTAATAACTGAATCCATTTTGTACCTCTCCCTCAGTTTACAGTTATGGAAGTCTGAGAGCACCTCAGCAATGATCATGTTGCTCTTGAACAGCCCTAGTTTCACTTTTGTTTCTGCCTCTGTGCTGTTACTTACCATGTAATCTAATTGTTTTCATTATTTTTGCTGTCCCATGCCAAACTTACTTCTCTTACTCAAGGCAGATTACCAGAGCCATGAGTAGTCTCTGAGGGGTGTTAGTTGCCATAGATCTGCAGGCTGGTCTGAGATGTGACTTTTCCATGTGGTTTGAGTTCATAAGCAAATAGGGAAGGTGTGTGAAACTAATTGTGATAAATAGTGTGGTCTGTAGGACAGTGATTACTTAATAGGGCAGAGGGTTGTCCTATCACTGTGTTACTAAGGTGTGATTATGTTGCTGAAGTAACATGCTAAGAGTGCAGTGCTCCCTCCTGCCAGTAAATAAATAAATCAGAGTTAAAAGTTGGGAGAAGGAGGACACTGTACCAGACAGGCTTGTGGTGTCAGGCATTTCTTCCCAGGAGAGGTGGTATTTCCTGCAGGTCATACCGTGTCATCTGTTCAGATAAGAGTTAAAGGCATGCAAAATAAGAAAATGTAATTTTTCAGAGCTTATTTAATCTCTAGCAAACCTGGGTACAGTGGAGCTTTCCAATCCCTGTCACTGATATTTCCTTATTTCTGGCATTCGTGAAATGATGCAACTTTTCAGTGACTGCTCCTCCTCTTCTCCTTAGCTCTGACACAACTCCTCTATTAAATGGATCAAGCCAGGACAGAATGTTTGAGACCATGGCTGTGGAGATTGAGCAACTTCTGGGAAAGGTAACTTGAGTTACTTTGGGTTTATTTCAGCTTTTAGGCAATACCACAATCCAGATTTCTGTGATGGACATTAGGAAATCTGAGCGTGGGCGTTAGACAAGGCGTGCATATCTAGCTGACTCCTTCAGCTTGTGCGCTGTAGTTTCCTCGCAAGAATAATCTGTTTCATGTTTTCTGGGGTGTTTTTCCTCCTGCAGCTGACTGGGATAAATGACAAGATGGCAGAGTACACCAACAGCGCTGGCGTGCCGTCGCTGAACGCGGCGCTGATGCACACGCTGCAGCGCCACAGGGACATCCTGCAGGTAACTAACGGGCCTCCTCCCTGCCTTCCTGTTCTGTCTCTGGCTAAAATAATTATTATTATTTATGCTGGTGTCACAGCATGCTGGAGTGTCTCACCAGGAGGTGTGAATGCCACTGGTTCCATCTTGCTTTCCTTCTCTTCAGCCACCTGCTGAACTCTGAGTTGGAAAAAAATTGTGCTTTTTATGTCGTATTGGTGACTAGAACTTAGCTGAGACACACCTTGTGTGGGTGGGTTTTATATAGCAAAGGGGGAAATGTAATGAATTACTTGGTCTGTGTAGTTTGTCACGTAACTGTGCAAGGGAGCATCACACTTCAGAAAACATGATTGTAAAAGCTCCTAAGCTTCTCGAGGGAAATAAGGGAAATGTGATGGTTAAAGCTACCAGTCAGTGCTATAAATTAACCATCAAATATATTAATTATATATTAAATATATTAAATATATTAATGTTTTCATGGTACAGTACTGTTAAAATGCATGTTTTATTTGGCTAGTCATGTACAGTTTGATTTGTGCTTAGTATCTGTGCAATCCATACACAGTGTGGAAAGCAGTAGCAGTTGTATGAATGGTTACAATGGTTTTGGTGCACACCAGCTGCCAGTTAAATTGGGTTTTGAGAAGTACCACCTGCCTGCAATGGTTTAAAATGTAAAATTGCAACTTAAAAATAAAAGTCTTGTTTACTGTTCAGAAAAGATTTTTTTTTAATCCAGTGTAACAACAGAATAAACTCAAGAGTGTCTTTACCACACCACAGAAGTAAGTTTTATTAGGGCTTCTGATGGGAAATTTCAACACAAACCAATTAATCAGAAAGGTGGGGATATCTGAAACTGAGAGAAGGAATAACAGTGGATTTCTCTCCACAACTGTAGCTGCAGCCATCAAATTTAGCAACTACTCTAAGGGCAGTGAGTTTTGAAAATACTTTGCCTGAACTTCCAGCATTTTTGGAGTTAAATTCCGAAGTTGGTCTTGCACTTTATATTAGAGAACAGTTGATAGTTTTAAAGGTGGCTGCATCTCCTGTGGGTGTATTGTGTTGCTCAGTTGACCTCAGGACCCTAATTTTGGGATAACTGTTTATTATTACAGGATTACACGCACGAATTCCACAAAACCAAAGCAAACTTCTTGGCAATACGAGAAAGGGAGAATCTGTTGGGATCGGTACGGAAGGATATCGAGTAAGTTGTGTTTGCTGCAGCAAAGGTGTGGGACTGTCCTCAGAGGGAGAAGGTGGAGAGAGTGCTTGGCATAGCTCACGTGTCTGTGCTCTGAATAAAGCAAAAGAAGTTCCTTGAATTCACAATTCTCATTGAGGTTGTGTTCTGTTGGATTTTAGGTCGTATAAAAGCGGGTCTGGCGTGAACAACAGAAGAACAGAGCTGTTCCTGAAGGAGCACGAACACCTTCGGAAGTAGGTGTTGTTTCCTATTTACTTGTGGTGGAGGTGCCTGACTTTTCTGGGGGGTGAAACATTTGAATTTCCTGCAGCTGGTTAAGCATTTATGGCTTGTGCTGAGTGTGAACTGTGTGGGGTAGATAATAGTCATGGTAGTGTCGGTGATTTGGGCTTTAGGATCTTGTCAGTGATGGTTTTGTGTTGTCTTCAGGGGCTTTTGCAGGACACTTGTGACTCAGACCTCCTCCTCCTCCTAAGGGAGTAGACTGGGATAAAGTTTAAGAAATGAAACAGAAACTCACATGTTTTGGCTGGATTTCCCTCTACTTTTTTTTTTTTTTTTGTCATTCAGACACAGAAAAACTTGTTCTCCTTTTGTCTCTACCGAATGTAGACAAAAAGTGATGGAGCAGAATAATTCCAAAGTTACCTATGCACTTAAATGTTAGCAAATAACAAGACAAATAGAAAGCACTTTGCTGTTATTCCTGTTGCAGAGAAGGCTTTAAGTTCTGAGTAGCTGCTTTGTGTGTCCTTGTTCAGCAAGAGCAGCACAGGTGAGAGCAAAGAACTGGAGGGTTTCTGGTTTTTAGAGTCAGGAGATAGCTCTGGTCTTGCTGCCTCTCTCCTTGCCTGTAGTTGTGCTAAACCTCAGGCTCACACGAGAGGGCAGGCTTGCATTTAAAAAACCAAATAAATAAACAATTACACGTGGCTTTCTTATATTTAAACTTACAGCCAGAATGGCACGAAAAACTTTCACAGGAAATGAAAACAATTTTTTTTTTCAGTTGTGGCTTATCGCCACTTCATCCTCAGCTTTCTGTAGTATCTTTAAAACTTAAGAATTAGCTGACTGAAAGCTTGAATTAGGACTTCTTTTAAGTATGATCTTGAAATAGAATTAATTATTTCTGGCATTGTAAAATACCCTTCTAAGAAACTGATACTGCCCTGAGTGCATTATTTTGAAAAGTTTGCAAAAATTAAGAGCAGAAAACTTACAGCATTTTGTAAACATTATCTGGCAGATATCTTCAGAATTCGAGCCTAACATTTATTGAGGCATTGATTATTTGTTTTTTTAAAATGTGCTAAACTCTGCAGTATGTTTATAGGATTAAAAGGCACGAAAAATACGGTTAAGGCAGTTTCAAAACCATCTGGGTGATTATTTGAAAATGTTAAGACTGAAAAAAAAAACCCCACCACAACACTGAGGAAAAGAAAACCCAGAAATAAGTGTGAGTTGGGGATCTTTAGTAAGCAGGGCCAAAACTAATCATGGAATACTCTGCAAGGTGGAGATAACTGTAAGGACTGTGAAGAAATCCACTGTAAAAGGAGAAGACAACTTTGGCAAGAAATCAAAGCTTGCAAAACTTTTGAATTGAGGATCAGCAAGCTCAGGAAAAGATACTGGCAGAGGAAATTATTAGAGAGTTTCAACATATTTGTTCTTCAGAGAAAGCAGTTAATGAGCTATTCATGCCAAAAAGCCATAAAAGCTAAGAAAAGGTCCCAAGAAATCACCAGGAGCTGGCAAATTACACCAAACATGCTCCTAGGATAAACTGACAAGCTTTGTGTGAGTCATGATGCTGAATATTTGTAGTGCAGTAAATCCTGGTGCCAGACTAATTGACAGAAGTAGATGATGAATGTATTTACACAAAGACACAGGAGTAAAAATCCAAATGTTTTCAGTGGAGTGAAATCTATGAAAAGAGCTTGAAAAACAGACACAGGAATATAAACTGTACAATGTATTATTATATTCTCCCAAGCAGTGTAATAATGCCACAAGAATTATATATTCATATCAGATATTGAAGCATCCACTTGGTCTTGACCCTGCTTAATTTATTATATTAAGTACTTTAACCTATTACATATTTATTGCGTGATCTGATAACAGAATGTGTGAACTGCTGCCCCACTGCTGAGTGCCAGACTCTTCTGTCAGCCTTTTCCTTCATGCACAACCATGTGAGACAGGATAAACACAAACTGGGGTTTCCTCTGGGCTGTGTTTCCCATGAATGCTCTTCAAAAAGCTGCAGGGTGGGATTGCTTGTGGGGTGTCTCACTGGGGAGCAAGAGAAGACACAGGAGACTCTCCTGCTTTTTGCCTAAATCTGCCTCTTTCATTTTTGTGTCACGTTGTGAACACCACAAAGAAGATCCTCTTAATGTTATACATGTAGGTAATCCTAAAAAAGGAGAGGAAATGAAAAATCTGTGAGTACCAGATGCAGATGAGGGAAAGGTTCCAACACACACTAGGCACGGAGGGAATGACAAAAAGCTTTGTGCAAACCCAGCCTCTGCCTGGCTGTCTGTTAAGCTGTGAGGATCCTGGGTGCATTTGGCCTCCCTTTCCCAGGGTGGGGCTGTTGCTGTGTCAGGGCTTCTGGCTGCAGTGGGGTTTTCCACCTTGGAATCCCAGTGGAGCTGGGGCAGCCCTTGGGCAGGGGGCACAGGGGGCCCCCACCGGGGAGGCTGAGACAAAACATGTCGTGTTCTTCCCTTCAAAAGCTTCACTGCTGCTCAGTCCATTTTATAAATCAGCTCTTTGTTGGGAAAGGAGATTTGTCTGGAAGTTCTGCTGGCTGTGGATTGGAGGCTTGAAGTTTCCAGTCACTCTGTTTCCTGTCTAAATTCTATACAGGTAGTTTAAGAATAGCTTTACCAACCGCTGGAGAGATGAGCAATAACACCTGATTTTTTTTAATAAAAAAAATTAACCCCTGTTAATTAAGATAAGGGTGGCAGACAAACGTTGTTGAGTGTTGATGCCCTGTTGATTTTTTTACTTAATACCTCAGATTTCTTGGCATGTCAGATGCTTAAAGAAATACCCAATCTAGCATGGTCATGTTTGCTTTTCATTTTTGAAATCTTGTTTTCTTGGGTCTGTGCCATTCCCTAAAGGTATTTCATCTTCTGTGTTTCTCTGCTTTTGGCCATGGGTACAAACAAGTCATCCTTTTTCTTCTAATGCTATTTTCCATCTAAAGAAAACAATTTTGATGAATAGATCTAGCTTAGCATTTTAAAAACTGCTCTGAAAAGTGCTGCCTCAGAGGAAGCAATTCTGTTAACTTAGAATCTGCCCTGAGAAATTCTGCAGTTATTGATGAGTTATAGTCTAAGTCAGCAAAGAAGGAACTAATGTCCTTGATTAAATTTGCAATATTGTGTGTGTATGCAAGTGAAAATCTCCCGTGTGTTGTAGGTGAAGGATACCAGGGGGTACTGATGAGTTAGTGTAAAAATTGATGAAATCTTCATAAGTTTAGATTGAAATTACAGATGTTATTACCTCTGATGAATTCCTTGTAAAACTAGGTGAAAACACACCAATTCTGTCATTGTGGGGCAACTGTGTGATTATTACTTTATTACTCAGCTCCAGCGCTCAAAAATTAATCATTTTTCCCTTTCCAAGAGAAGTGGCTGGTGGTGAAGCAGGTGCCTGTGTGGTGCAGATATCATTAGCTGTGTTTTTAATTGCTGTCAGGTGACTGCATGTTTCTGCTGAGTGTTGCTATGCAGCCTGTGAATGTATCCAGTAACAGTTTTTAAAAATCCTCCTAGTTGGAGTCTCGTGTGTGAGTGGTACAGGTAGATGAGATGAACCTGCTGCAAGTGTTCAGACACCCCTGTGTGTCTTAAAATGTTCAAAACTGGCACAGAGAGGGTCAGGGTGCCAGAGTAGGTGGGTAAGAAACTTTTTTTGAGGGAGGAAAAAGAGGAGAGCAGACAAATCAGAGGGACATGTACTGCATGGGAAAGAGAAGAGAGGAATAAGAGAAGTGGGCAAAAGAAATAACAGGAACCTGCAGCAGTTGTGTAATGGTGCTAATTAATAATACATACCTGAGATGATGAGGAGAAATTAATGTTTGTGCAGTGCTTCATGTGTGTGGAGTACTAAACACTTTTATTGCTTTCATTACGGCGTTCTGTTATCAGCAGAACTATTTTGAATTTCCTGCTGTTGTTTGGGCAGAAACGGGCACATTCAGTAGAGAATAATCACCGGCAAAACCGCTTCCAAACTTTGTTCATGGTACAGGCAAGATCTTAATGGAGGGAGTGACTTGCTGACTGTTTTCTCTCTAAACACTGTCTTTCCTTACAAGTTTTCTCTTCAGCACTGATTTGCTGAGAGAAATCAGCTCAACGAGATGCAGAGACGCCTTGCAGGGTTTTTGATTACAGGTGACTTTTGGAAGAAAGCTGCCAGTTTTCTACCTTAATAGAATTCTTTCTTCTTTTGTTGTCCCTGTGCTCTGTTCTGCATGCCCTGGTTTCCATTTGCTGTGCTGTTGCTGCTCAGGTTCCTGTGGATTTCAGTAGAATTTCAGGGTTGGATTAAGACCAGAGAACTGTGGTTGCCTCCCTTCCCATCTCCTCTCTAATTTCCAGCTGCAGAGGTCACACAGATACCTGGGCAGTGACTGCTCCAGCTGACACACAATTCACCACTGCATCTGCTTCATCTTCTCTTGGGAACAGAGGGAATGCAGGAAAACCAGCTAATTCACCAATTCCTTTTTCCATCCCAGGGTGGTTGGGGAAGCAGCAGGGAGGGAGGAATGTGATGAGCCTCTTCCCTGGGTGCCTGCTGCCTGCCTGCTCTGCAGCCTCAGAACTGCTGAGCTCCTCTTTAGTCAGGCCCAGTAAGGGCTTTTTTTTTTTTTTTTTTTAATTACCAAAGTTGCTTCTTAATTAAACTTACTTTTTGTTCATGTCAGAGCAGTGTTCTTGTGGTTCCATTCTCTTAATTTGAATATAGATTTTAACTGAAGCAGCACTTGGGAATGAATAATCTTTGCTCTGTGGCTGTTACGAAAAAAAGCCCAAAGAGCTCTGCCCTGGGAGGGCAGAGGAGCTCTGCATGCCCTGCTTTGGAGGGTTTGCACTGGATCTGCTGCTGTTTGGGTGCAGCCCTGCTGTGCAGTGCTGGAGAAGGGCTGCAGCACTTTGCCCACTGAACTGGAAGTTACAGTGCAAGGAGGGATTGGGGAATCTAGGTTAAAACATCTCTCTGCTGGCCATTAATTGCAACGGCTCCGGCAATGGTGTGCCGCTGTTTTCCCAAGCACCACTGGCTTGTTTTCTTTGTTTCTGGAATAAGGAAGTTTGAGAAATTGCTGCATTGAAAGTGTGTGCCAGTGCTGGGATGGCTGTGGTAATCACCTCACTGCCTTACCACTGAGCAACTCAGACTTTTGGGGCAGGGCTCTCTGCTCTGTCTGAGCAGCAGCACGAAGAAAATGCTTTTCAAAGCAGGGATTTGAGCAAAGGAGGATTTTTGGTGTTGCAAAGGCTTACTTAAGGATGCACAACAGCTTGTCCTGTAATCCTGTTTCAAAATACAATTCCCTTCTGTCTTTCTGCTCTGTCTCCTATTCTATTGCTGCAGAGTTTTCTTGATTGCATCAGTGATTCTTTCCTTTAGCCTTATCTCTTTCTGGGCTTGAATGGGTTTTATCTCCCAGGCTGCTGGCAGAACCTCTGTCTCCTGAAGACTGGCTCTTGTGACAGAGGGACACAAGGCCACTCTGGAAATGGCTGGATCCGCTTCCCCTGTCACAGTCCCAGACTGAAAATGACACTTGAGCACATCATCCACTCAACTGCAGCACCAGACTGAGAATAATTTGCTGTTTTCTTATTTTAATAGTGAATAATGTTCAGAGAGGGAGACAATTCATGTCTTCTGGGAAGGAGAAACTTCACTATATATAATTATGTGACTGTATGAAGCAAGTTATTGAAGCAGTTTAATGAGAATTTGGGGAGGTTCAAAGCTTCCAGGCAATGAAGGAAGATGCTCTCTTGGGTATTATTATTATTTATAAATAACTTAATAAAAGATCATGAAAATCAGCCAAGTAATTCAGAATTTAAGAGGGTTTTTCCTCTAAAAATAGTTTGAGCTTCATTAGAGTAAAATCAACTATTTCTTTTAATCTTCCCGTGCTGTATTTAGGACTTAAAAAAAACCTCTGCCCCAAACCACTAAACCAAAACTTTATTTGCATGCTTTCCTGATAGCTGGATTGCTTTGACAATACTGTAATCAATAATTTCCCTGACACTTATGACTGTTGTGACATTTTGATACCTCAATATGTCTAAAATGATGGGGACACCAAATGAAAAAAAACAAAACATCAAACCCACCACACAAAGCATAAAACTTAGTTTGGGAATTTCCTGTGTAACTTCCAGTACAAAACTGAATTATCCAGGTGACAAAGGATGCAGCCACATTGACATTAAGAGCTTCAGGCTTATTGTTTGCTTTTCATCTGTATAAAAGGTGAAGGTTTATGGATGAAATTCCATGTACCCCAGGGAAAGTGGCTATGGAAACTCCTGTAGGTCTTTATGAATGTCTGCAGAAGCTAAAGAGCAAACCTTTCACATCACTTTTTAAACTTCCACAAGAGTGGAAGATTATCTGAATATATAATGGACAAAAAGTGATCAGGACAAAAACTCTGCTCTGGTTCTTGATTCTGGGCTTCCCCTTAGAAGCAGCACTTTGGCCTTAATCTGAGGAAAGGGAAGGGCATAAAGCCACACTTCAACCTTCAGGGCTCTGTGGTTTCTTCTGAAGTTTTTTGCTCCTTTCAGAAATAAACAAGTTGCTGATGCATGTTTTATTTGTTTTTAGCTTTCCTTTCAACGCTGTTTCTTAACTAGGACAGCTTCCCCCCTCCAAGGTCTGTATTGAAATCAGGGCTTTCACGAGTGCTGAAATCCTTCCTGCATGGGCTGGTTCTGAAAAGCAGGTGCAGCTTTTCAACAGAATCAACAATTGTGGAGTTTTATAGAATTCCTTTAGTGCAATCTGAGAATCACTTTTATTATTCTAATGCAGCATGTCATTTTTTTGTCAGTGTGGCTGTGCACTTCATTATTCTTTAGGGCCAGAAGTGCTTGCTCATTATTTGCTATTGGATTCTCCAGTAAAAACAGGCTGTTGAACTGAATTTGATGCATATGGATAGGTTAAATAGTGATTCTTTCCATTTTCTCATATACAGAGTGTATCTCTGGGAAGTTACCACACTATTGCATAAATGTCATTCTTGAGTTTTATTTAATTTCAGCCTCTCCTAATGCATCAGAATTAGGCTCTCCTCGTTCTTGGCTGCTGAATGGTTGCTGTGCAGATATCTTTGTGTTCTATCAAATCCATGATGCTAAGCAGAACTAGATCCAAATTACCCTTAAAGCATCCCTATTTTATCCTAATAATAGAGTTCTGTTTAGAACTTTTCAAGGACCTTAGTTCTGTTGTGATTTGAAAGATGCAGAGTGTTTTCCTTTCACTTGAGAGACTTGTTTATATCAAGTATAGTTGCACTTCTGGAAGAATGCATCTCGTTCAGTCTCAGATAAAAAGCCCTAGGAACACTGGGAAATTGGGTCAGAAGGAAAATGCTGAGATCTTTACCCATTAATGAGCTGTATCCTGGATTTGGCTTGTGGATGGTTTAAATGTAGTGTGCATTTTCAACCACAAGTGTTTGTTGTGTTGCACAGTTAACTATGCAGCTTTAAGAATCATTTTCTGCAACTTAATTAACGGGCAGGTAGAGAGCTGTAAATCAGGTGCCTCAGCCAAGTCCTGCATGAAAGCCACAGAGCTCCTCCCAAAAAGCCCTCCAAACCACAGCTGGTGAAAATGCAGTTAAGGAGCAGAACACGTGTCTGTCAGTGGGGATTTTAGGGTTTCATACTACATTAAAGTTGGGTTGTCATCCTAGGGATGACACTCGCTTCATTTCTGTGTTAGCTGGACTGGAAATTAAAAAGATATTAATTATGAAGTTGTTTATGTGATGGGGCTCTTGCAGGAGACATTCCCCCCTTGTGTTCTCCTGGTTGCTTAGGGGCGTGTGAGCAGTAAAACAGTTCTTTAGCTTTGCCAAGCTTTAGTCAAAAAACACTGAGCTAGAAAAGTGATACAATCTATTTTGTTACAGCACAGATTACAAACAGCTTGTGTTTGTTGTAAGCTGAGCATCTCCTGTCTGTGTGTGCCCAACAAATCAGCTGTGACAGGTTACCCTGGGAGAGCTCCGTTTTAGTCAGGTCAGTGTCAGATATCAGAGCCTGTGTTGCTTGCTTTTGAGGGGTTTTCCCTTTAGTTAAAGGTCCCATCCAAATTCCATGTTTTAAGCCAGGGGAAATAATGCAGGCAGCCCTGCCCCTGAGCTCTGGCAGCGCGTGCGGATGGAAGGTTTGAGGAAATGCCGATAGAGTCCATTAGGAAGTTACTGGAATTGTTCTGACAGTTGTGGTTGCTGATAATGACTTACAGTAAGGCCTGCCCTCCTCAGTTCATTTCACTTCGTTCCTATGGGTAACATGGAGCAATTATATGGGAGGGTCAATCTCTCCAGGAACTTTTCCCAAGCCTGAATCGAGGCCTCATTACGTGGTGCCATCCTGGCACTGGCTTTGTGCTCAAAGCTCCTGCACTTCGTGTGGACAGTTGGAGCTGTCCTCATTTTTTAAGTTTTTACCTGTGTTCTTTGAACACTGCAGGTTATTGAGAAGCTCTTATTCCCTTATAGATTTGCTCTAAGGGAAGAAGTATTGCTGCTGCTCACCCTCTTGGGGCTCTCAGGCACTTTCCCAGTCGTCTGCATGCCAAAGAGCTTTTTTGGCTAACTCCTCTTTCAGAGAAACAGTTCTACCACTCTGATAATTCTCAAACAACTCCATGGAGTTCAGTGGAGGTGCAGGCTATACCCTTTGGAAATCCAGGAGAAGCAGCTCTTGGTGTTGTCAGACCTGGGAAAGCTGGATCCCTGTTTTAAGGGGGAAGATGACTTGGTACTTGTTTGCCTCCTTTAAACTGAGTTAGAACAACTAGTCTTTTTATTGGTTATGTTGCACGTGTAGATGTGTTTACAGGTGTTAGCTGCAAAGAAAGTGCTTTTTTGAGTGTATCTAAAGTCCAAATTCTGGAATTGATGAGCTGTTGAGGTATTTATTTAGTGATGTAGCTAGAAGTCAAATTTTTAGCTGAATTTGTCTTACAGGATTGCAGTTGGAGGGAGGAGGTTTCACCAGATTATTTTCCTGGAAATCCTTTGGCAGATTCTTCCCTACAGTGAAAGAGATGCCTTCTGTGTATTTTTTTCCTCATGTACAATTTCTTTCCATCTGGAAGGAAATTCAGCACCAGACAATGTTGGTTTACTCTTGCCTAGAGCAATGGATTCTGTTCCAGTGCCTTTCATTCTAGATTTAACGAATTGCTTGCATTGATGAAAAACAACATGATATTGTGCCTTTTCTTTTCCAGTTTTGCAACTATTCCTCATTCTTACTGGAAGTGGTTTCTGAGATGTGCAGAAATAAGCTTACTGAGGTGTTCAGAGTTTGTAGGTGTGATGATGTTGAGCAGATTTATACATTGATTAATGCTCACATTGGTGCTGGGGGTTGTGTTTGATTGTTACCTTCTGCAACAGACAATGTGACAAAATTGCATTTCCTTAGCATCCAGATTTGTGCTTGAATTAACAACCAAAGAAAACCCACAAAAGACAGCAGTCTGGGTCAGTATTTGAGCCTTTCTTTGCTTTCAGAGTGGTTTCTGTGGGGAAACTGTTCATCCCTGAAAATGCCCCATGTTTTTGGTTTTGGCCAGCCAGGTTTTTCTCATGCTGGAAGTGGAAGATGTGTGCTTCATGGTCAAATATATTGGTCTTAGTCAATAAATAGACTTCACCAATTCTTGTCTTCTTTAGTAGCTTTGAAACTAAATTGAATCAAACTTGGGACAAGTCTTATAAAATCTGGAATATCTTGTTATCACAGGGAGGAAAGAAAACGTGTTCTGCTTTACATTCTTCTACTTAAGTTTATAAAGAGCTTAATGATCTTATGAATTTTTAATATGGTAAGGAATGTTGGTGGCAAGCAGAAAAAATGAGTTGGAGCTGGTTTTTTGTGTGTGTGTTAGCACGGTGTTTTTTTCATTATTATTCTGTTATTATGATGATGGAAATAACTGAGTGTGTAAGTCAGATTTGCCTCATACCTACATATTTGTAATAGAGTATGTTTTGCAGGATTTGCATTCCTGGAAGCTCGACATTGCCTGGTGATCCAGGACTGTGAAAATATGAAAGATTTATTGGAGGCAGTTTGAGAGAGCAGAGCCTTAGTGATTTATCTTGCAGTTAGAGAAAGAACAAAGTAAAATTATTATTTCTCTAGTTATTCTTTATGAAAGGAAGAAAATAGTTATCAAGTGCTATATTAGTTTATTCTACAGGGTTTTCCCTATCCCTTTTAAATTATTCTGTGTGATAATACTGCCCTTGGTTTCATGTGAAAGGTTTAAAGTGTGCTGGGAAATGAGTTGTGTGCAGATGAGTTTTACTGCTCTGCCCTGTTCCTCTGACTCGGTTTGGGTATCAGCAGCAAAATCTATAGGTAGGGGAGAAGCCCAGTGGTCAGCTAAGTATTCATCTATATTAATGAATTTTATTTAAGTACAGACACAGAGATTTGCCTTACAAACAACATAAAATGCTTTCTTTTAGTTGTAAAAGCTTGATGTGATGAGCAAGACTCTTTTCTGTCTTGGAGGCATATTTTACTTAATTTCTCCTTCAGATTAACTTACCTGTGTGCATATTTAAAAGACAAGCTGTGCCATCTTATGCAGTTGCACAGAGGCCTGGTTATTTCATATGCATGGCTGCTGCTGCTTGGGTTTGTGCCATTCCTTACAGGAGGTGATTGCCTCAGCAGCTTGCAGCCTTTCTTTCCTGTAGTATTTTTAAATGGCTTTGTCTGTCTGGACAGGTGAAAATGCAGAGTTTATTGAAACAGATGGGAAGTCAGATTAATAATGCCCAGAACCATCTTTTGCTTGGATGTTCATAAGGAAATGTCCACTGGATTTGTTGTCTTTGCTTGGACAGCAGAAGAACAAAGTCGATAGGTTTTAATTTAAGAGCTTCTTTTTGCAGTATTTTGAATGTGTAAGTTAAGTGCAATTGCCTCGTTCAATGCTTTTTTTTATTCTGGCAAACGATTGAAATGAACATTATTTTTAATTGTGAGAACAGCTGCTATTTGTGGAGAACAGGTTATTAATAGTCAGAGATCTGCAAACTTCCCTTGTGTCTCTGAGCCCTGTTGTACTTTGTGTTCTTGATCTTCCTTAAATCTGACTTATTTTTATGGTTGTGAGCTGTAAAATGAATGAAACAGATGCTTCTGTTTGGGTGTCACTGTGAGTGAACTTTACATTCTGTATTTGCCAAGGAATCCAGATCTGCACATCAGAATCCCTGAAATGTTCCTGCTCACACTGACAGCCTTTACCAGAATGTCAGGGGATGAATGTCATGGCCATTTCCTGTGGAGCTTGTTCACCTTGCAAGGAGAGATGAGTTTGGAAATCCTGGTGGTTCTTGGGGTGGGAAGAACACCCTGGAAGTTGTGCTAATATATCTGTGCTTCTTTTAGTCTGCCCTTACCTACGCATCTTCATCCTGAAGAAAATTCCTGCGTATCTCATCCTTTTAAATATTTGGGGTGACTCCACATAAGTTGAGAAACGTTGATCTTGAGGCTTCAGATGCCTGGTAAATGCCCTCTGTTGGCATTTGCAGCTCATGCCTCTGTGTGTTGGTGTTCAGAACTGGTTGTTACTGATTTTTCATCTTTATGACCTTCTGTCATCGTTTTACAGGTAGCCACATTCCCAGAGTTTATTTTCCTGAGTGTATAAACATGTATACGCATATAAAAATAAAGCAGTGTAGTGTAATCTGAAGCTTTTAAATAACTTTTCGTGTTTATGTGTCTGACTAAGTAATGAAACTGCCCATCTACAGCTTTCTCTGACATAAAAAGCAGTGAGTGTCCCTGCTGCAAACTGGCAAGCCTTATTTTGGTGCTCTAAAAGCCTTGGAGGACATCCTAGTTCACTTGAGGTCTGTAAAACTGTTCAGCTTCTCCGTCATCTTCAGTTCATCAGCATAAAAATTCTATAATTTCATGACTTAAATGGACGAAGAGCTGGTAATGATTTTTCTAAGGTAGATTTTTTAATAGGTCTGTTCTAACATTTTCTTCCACAGAATTTTTTTAAGTGTAACCTGTTTCCAGCAAGGTTTTTAACACGTTTTCATTGATAGAAATAAAAAAAGAAAATTGAACCTTTTCTAAAATTATTCATTCTTGTGCACTGCTCTCACTTTTGAGGCTGTTTTCTAATGGTTTTGCAGTTTATTCTTATTATGCCCTGCCCACATAACACACTTGCCTGTTAGAGACTATCTATAAAGGCTCATTCTCAGCTGGATTGTGTCTCTTGGAGACTCAGCAATTACAGGAATCTTTAATGCATTGCTTTCCTGTTCTGCCTGCCTTGGGGACATTGGGAGATGCTGTGAGACTGCTCTGTGTACACAGCTAGGGCGTTTCTCTTCTCTTCTCTGTGCCAGTGTAATAAACACCACGCTGTGAATAAAACTGGTTTTATTCGCTTAAACCAACGTGCTCACAACTGATGTGAATCTTAGAGAGCGTAGCTCTGCTTGCTGCCCCAGTCGAGTCCCTGGCAGCTTAAAATTGAGCAAAATATTTTTAGTGCTCTGTTCCGTGTCTATATTTCGAGCCGTGGACAGCCTGAAATAGCAACTTTCGTGTTTTCACTCCTCTTCACAGACAAATGAAGTCATTCTGTTTGCCTCTCCCCCTCCCCGAGCAGGTCACACACTGCCCAGCGCGCTCCGCTCCTTCGCCGCACCTCCAGCTGGAGCTGTGGGGGGATCTCCAGAATTCCTGGGGGAAGAAGAGAAGTTCCAAATCAGGCAGCTCCGGCTGAGTCAGAGGCAGAGCTGTGCTGCTCCGGGGGCTGGCAAAACACTTGGAATGAGGAGGGTGGAGGATGGAGATGGCTGTGCCCTTTTGGCATCTTTGAGTTTGGAAGCAATAAATTCTGATTTAATACCGAAAGCAGTAGCCAGTACAACATAAAACTGCTTTTCTGTCGGGCTGATTTCCTCCTCAGACCGCAAACTCAGATTTTTTTGCAGTTATTCTCCAAGAATTTGCATGAATCTGTGGGATAAATGGAGCAGTTGTAGGGGAGCATTGTTGTTCCTGCACTGTGGGAAGCGGGAATGATGCAGTCACCTGTTCCATGTCAGGGTTACATTGGAGATATTGATTGCTGTAACAAGAGATGTTTTTCTGGCATTTCACAACTGGCTTCAAAGCAGTGATTAAAACCCTGTGTGAAAGTTGAGTACAGAAAAGGAGAAATAGCTGCAGTCTTCCAAGGATCTTGTTACTCTCCTTAATGGTGCGTGTCCGGTTTTTCAATGAAATGTCCTCTCTGGTGCTGTGCTTGAGGCTGCCCTTTTCCCAGGGATGCTGCACAAGGCTGGATCGATGTGTGGCAGGAGGGCAGGGCCACGTGGCACCCAGGGCTTTCTCTGACATGTGATGTGTGTTGTGTTCCCATCAGTTCAGTTCCCATCCAGCTGGTGTTGAATTTGCCAGCATAAACCAGTGTTTGGGGAGCTAATCCTGAGCTGGGTTCTGAGACGGACCCAAGTCTCAGCTCTTTATCATTAAGGACATTTTTGGAAGGGGTGGGCAGGATTAAGAAGCAATAAAATTAGCTGCTCCTTTCTCTAATACTCCTTTCCAAACAATCCTGCATAAATCACGGTGCCAGTTCCCCTTTTCTTGTCTTCTCAGTGTTTCATGTGTTCTCCTGAGCAGCTGCTCTTGCTACACTTAGGAAATGCTGCTCCAGAGGATGCTCCACTGCATCTTCTCCAAAGCCTATATAAACCAAATCTGTGTAGTAGCAAAATGTGACAACATCCAGAAATAAAACATTCTAAGGGCAAATTTATTAGGATGATGATAGGGATCATTGATTACTGATCTAAAGTAGTACTTAGTGCTTGTTACTTTTTTTAACTTGTGTTTTTTTTGTTTGTTTGTGTTTTTTTGGCTTTCAGCTCAGATCGACTGATAGAAGAAACAATAAGGTAGGAATGAATATAAAAATTTTCATTATTTTCCGTACAATCAGCGTTTCCATTAAATTGTGTCTAAATATATCAGTCACTATATTTATACAATAACTGTATTGTTTCCAGCTCCTTGGCAGTATTACAATGAATTGCTGGTGGGTTTGGTTTGGGGTTTTTTCTATTCAATATTGACATAAGAATGTTACTTAAATATTTTATTCACCCTAGCTTAGAAAATTTGGGTTTCTGCTCAGAGGTGAATCACCTTTGGAGCAGAGTGAATCTCAGGCTGAGCTGTTGAGGGCTATCCCAGTAGTCAAGATGTTTCTTCTCACAGTGACACTCATCTAAAAACTGATTTCTCTAATCTTTCAATGTATTCAGAATATTCAGCACCCAGTGTGCAGCTGGTACGGGTAAGGGCTTTTACCACAACTGCTTGAGAGGTCGTTGCTGTTGTACGTTTATTTATCTTCTGGGGTTCTTACATTGTTTGAATAATTAAATGATACCTTCTCTAACTGATCTAGACATTTTAGAACTGGTAGCAACATAAATTTTATTATCTGTGCCCTTCCCAAGCCAACCTTTTGCAGACCAATAACTCAATCTATAATAATGCCCGATTTAATGGTTTTAAATTTTAGATTATTGCTTTAAAACAAAACAGAAAAAATAAAAAAGGGAAGAAAGCAAATAAGATACGCTTTCAGACAATGCATGCACTGACATAAGTGACCAAGAAGAGTAATGAGAAGTGCAGCAAGGCTGTGCCCATTAAGGGCTGGCTGGCTTGAGTACACACAGTGGGCTCAGGATAATGAACAGGGAGGAAGAATGAGTTAAACCACATCAGTGTGCAGTGATGAACCGGAGGTGATCAGTGAAATAATACCTGAAAATGTGGATGCAATTTCACCACAGCCTCACAGAAATATTTCTCCAGCTTAGCCCAGCTGTATTTGTTTTGGGTTCTCGTCCTTCCCTTACTAAAACCCTCTTCTTTATTGCCATGTTTGGAACCCTACTTTTCCGTCTCAGAAATCCTCAGTGTTTGATGAATTTCTTCTTTGCTGCCACTCCAAGTAAGCAGAGAATTAAGCAGCATATGGTAATTTATTGCTCTTAATATCTTGCAAAATTACTTGTAATTATGTCATTGGCTTCTTGACTCTGTGTCTTCAGAGGAGCTCAGAGCTCTCAACCTTGCACAATTTGTTAAATTCTTGCTTGAGTTGTTGCCAAAAAACATTCTACAGTTTTTTGGTACAAAAAGAGCTTGTTTAGTAACTACATGGAGTAGGAAATGTAATTCCACTTGTATCTGGGTTGAATTCTGACTCTGTTAAAACCAGGGTGAATTTTTTGTTGAACTCTTTTCTTTCTTGTGGTCCCCAGTAATGGCAAGTGTTTGGGTGTGGCATTAATTGATGGTAAATCCTGCTGCCTTATAAGTGAATTTACCAGATGGAAGTTTACCCAACTCACCAATTGTTTTATCTATTGTAACCCAAATAAAAGAGAGAATTGTGCAGAAGAAGCTGTTTTAGGACAGATTCCTTGAGATGTAATTAGCTTATTCTGGCTACTGCTCTGTCTTCAAGGTTTACATCTGCTGCAGTTCATTACTCATTTTTTAATTAAGCAAGTTAGGAAATCCCATTTATTCACACTGCACACTTTTATTTCCTTAGGGTTTGTTACTAAGCACTGATTCTAAACACTGGAAAGCACATTTTCGTGTGTGCAGAGGCTTTTGTTGACAAGCTACAGCCACTAATTGTGAGCCCTTGCTCTGATTTTCTGTCAGGAAGAGAAGTGAGGAGCCTGACTCTTCCTCTGCGTGGTCCTCCACAGAGCAAACATCCATGCCAGGGAATAAATGGGCACCTGAGCTGAAATGATTCAGTAACTAAAGCAGTGAGCAGGGCTGTCACTCCAGATGTGTGGTTATTACTAAACTTTTAATCAATTTTTAAATGAATTACGTGCCATGGGTTCTTGCTGCAGCATATTTCTCTCCAGGAGCGAGTGGGATGTGATACTTTGTACTGCAGTTCTTTTGGAACAGCGTTCACTTCTCTTAGCCAGATTTAAATACAAGCAGAGATTTTGCTTAATATGTTTGGAGTTCTCAAGTTTTCATTTTCAAACATTATCACTTCTCCAAAATAGCAGACCATTTATTTCTTGTTTTCTAACAACTTGTGTTTTTATGTTGGCACAGTTGGAATATTTTTTATAGTTTTGCCTGTACAGTGTGACAAGTTCTTAGGATTTTATTGTAATTCTGTTCCTGAGGCCTGATCTATCAGTGTTTGTATATTAACAGATTGGACTCAAGCCAGACCAAAGCCATAGATTTCATTTTTAAATTATCATCTCCTTATGTATTTGGGCTATTTCTTCAGGTAATAATTAGGGAAAACTCAGCTGCATTGAGTGTTGACTTTTCAGAATAGAAAGGCATGAGCCACGTTTTGAGAATTCTCTCATTTCACAACCACCTTGCCAGAGTGTCCAGGTAAAATCACTTGCATTCCTGGGGAAATGTTTCTTCTGTTTTCATCTTAGGCTTCATCAAAAGAAACAATACTCTTTAAAGGAATTTGCCAGGCTGTGTGTGTAGGTATGCATTGATACACGCACGTATGCGTATCTTTAGAGATACAAATATAGAAATGTATCTCCAGACAAAGAATAAGTGATGCAATCAGAATTTTTACCTATTTAAACCTAGAGCTTTCATTTCTATGCACAGTCACAGAGTCCATTCCCTAATCATAGACCTTGTCATGAATTTCAATGAGCAAGTATGATTCATGGCATGCAAAATGAAGCAGAAGTTCCAGTAATACGTGAATTATTTGATTTTTAATAACACAACTTGCTTCTTTAGAGTTTTGTTTTAGTTCTCCAGCAGTGTAGACTTGACTGATGTGTCTCAATGGTGAAACCAGGAGTCGATTTTTTGGGTACATTTCCCTCAGTGATGCTGGATGGATGTGGCTGCAGCTTGGGGTAAAATAACGACAGCTTAAACACTTTTTTAAGTCAAAACTCTTTGCTTCCAAGTCAGGCAGCATTAAAGGTGTATCTCTGCATGTTAGATTTGTCCATCTGGGATAATGCCTGGGAGTGTTTATTACCCTGGGGGTTTTATGCCAGTGAAAACAGCAAACTAAGTACAAATATCAGCTGGGCTTGCTTTGGAGGGAAATTTGGCCGCTCGCGTACCCACAGCGCTGCTGAACAATCAAAGGCAAACTTGGAATGTGGCAGAAATTTTGAGGGAAATACAGCTGCAAGCGCAGGAATTTGAGATACTCCTGCTGCTCTGGGGAGGAGATAGGTGGGTGTTTTATGGCTGTGACCTTGGGCATAGCTGGGAGAGATTTCTCCAGCAGTGCAGCAATGCTGAGCATTGTACTTGAGCAGGGCTTTAATATTAAATATAGAGAGCAGGCCAGATACCATCTGGTTTTAGAAACTTGGTTTACACCCAGCTCTGGTAGTTCCAGCCAGTGCAGCACTGAGAATAGTTCCTGCTGGTTTCCAAGTGAAATGTTAAATCGGGGTCATCTCCATTCCAGTAAGAAACGTTTCATCTTTTTATCGTAAACGTCGCGCGCGAGTTCCAGAGCGTCGGAACCCGCTCGTGGTGATCTGGGGAGGTTGTGGTGGGGAGTGACTAAATGGGGCCAATATTGTGAATGGGAGGAATGTGATTAATTTTTTAAAATATGCATTTGTCAGTGAGGCAATGGCAGCAGCAAGTCAATGAACATATGTCAGGGATGGGAATGAAACCAAAACTGAAGGATATGAGGAAGCTGCAATGCTCAAGATACAAGACCAGTCTCTGGACTGGAACTCTGTTTTCTGCTGCTTCTTAAATTTAATAATCTCCTTTACAGATCTAAAGGCTTAGATAAACCAGCTCAAGGTTTGAATAATCAAATTATACGTGAACAGCATTGCTTTTTGCTTGAATTTTGATTTGTTATTAGTAGCTGGAATCCAGTTAAACTCTTGTTCATGAATATCACAATTACATTTCATTACTAGACCGTATCATATTAAAAATGCTAATTACACCAGTTTTTTTCCTTCAGAGCTCTCCAGTAAAACCCAGCCCTTTGAGCTAAATGCTTGAAAATACTGGGTAAAAAAAATGAAATTGTTTTCAATCTCTTAACCCTTTACATCCTGCCTTTTTATATGAAATGGACACTTTCACTCCCCAGATGTTAAAGCAGGAACCTTATGTTCTGTGAATAATTAAATTCTAAAGGCATTTTGGAGGTGGCTCAGGAGCACTTTATATACTGGCAGTCATCTTGTGTTTTCACTTCTGTAAATGAATGGATGTTTTAATGAGTCATTGGATGCATCTTACAAAAATATGGGACTTAATTCAGAAGTGCTTTGAGAGACACTGTATTAAAAACTCATCTGGACAAATATCAAGTCAGTGTGGGGGTGGGAGATAGGAATCTGTAGGTTACTGAACAAACTTTCCTGTGTGCAGATAGGAAATTTTTTTTTTTCCTAAGTTGACTCTTAATAATTCAAAATTATCCTGAGTGCTCTTCTTAAGTTTAGTGGTTTTGTGAGTTTGTTGTTTTTTACTAAAATACCTGCATTGAAAAATGGTATGTTTGTATCAGGTAAAATCAGCATTTCACGTTTTCCTACCTCTGAAATGATGGCTTTGGTTTCCTTTTCTTATATTTATCTGTTGTGCTGTTCCACTTAACTTTTACTCCCCCAGAACATTTCCCCTCCATATTTAAGGCTCACAAACTCAACCAAGAACTTGTTTTAATCATTGTTATTTCTGTAGATTAAGTCAACAGCAGTAGAGGTGACTTTTCTGAGTTATTATGCAGCCTTGTTGTATTTATGTCCTGCTTTATGTGTTTTTGAAACACATGCCAGCAAGGAGAGCAGTATTTGCCATATTTTTCTTTCTCAGGCACTGTGTCTTCAGAGCCCAAACTTTGTCAACTGAGCAATTCTTTATAATCTTCATTTAATATCTTGTTTTTAAGAGCAGAGTTGCTTTTTTTCTGACCTCCAAAACGCATTAAACTTGAAATGGGAAATTCTGTTTTATGTTTGCCTGTGTTGGTAAAGAAACAAAGAAAATGGAAACTTATATACCATGGGGGATATTCTTAATTAGGACCAGATCTCAGAAATTAATTTTTTTCTGTGCTGTGGTGGAAGCATCATTTGGGATGAAACAAACTTCTAAATTAAAAGCTTAAGGCATGACAGCATAAATCTTATGTTGCTTATAAGGTAATACCAGTTTTCATTGAGGCTGGAGGAGAAAAGTCAAACCCTGCCTGTTTCAAGAAATCTCAGTGTTTCACACTATTAACAGTTTCTGTAAAACTGAAATCATTTAACTGTGAAGATAGAGATTAATGGAAAAATTGTGATTTCATTCATGTTGCTTCACCCCATTCATTGTCCTCTGAAGGAGCGTTGCCTGCTTGTTCTCTTCTTGTGTGAGCTGTGGATTATTCTTAGCACCAACAACTTGATCCCCTTTCTTTCCCCAGCATTGCCATGGCAACAAAAGAAAATATGACTTCGCAGAGAGGGATGTTGAAGTCAATACAAAGCAAGATGAACACCTTGGCAAGTATCCTTTTTTTTTCCTAAAAATTGGTGCTGCCTATGCCTAAGAAGTGTTATGGTACAATTTTTCACTCTGTCATTTTGGGGGATCAGCAGTGTCAGTGGCTCTATGACCTGTACTGTCACCAGTGACAAACAGGCCAGGTTTTTATCAATCTCACCTGATAACCTGGCTAAAGCATCTTTGATATGGTAAAAATAAACTTATGGAATAAGTTGGTTTTGGTCAAATTTGGGCAGTGCATATAAATTAACAGGTAGAGGTCTGCAACAGCATTTCATGGCCTTCCCTGCTGTATGTTTTTGTGGAAATGTAGTTTCATTTCAAGTCCTGCTTTTTGCTTCATCAGTCTTCATCACTGCTTGCTGTGGTTTACAGCTAAGAGTAGTCAGGGCCTGAGTATCCTCTTGTCTGTCACACTCTTGTAGATGTTAATTAAGATTTTTCCTTGCTGGTTTCTGTGCATATTCTGTCTCAGAGCTAAAGATTGTGCCACGTTGTCAAGTCAGGCACGTTTGTGGTTTTCCCACTTACTCCTTCCCTTCTGTCAATGGACAACATCAGCACTGTTTGATCAGACACATGACATCCTGGAAACATGCATCTTGGTAACCCAGAAATTTCATTACAGTTCTTAGCAGTTGGCAAGAACATTTCAATAAGATTTCAGTAAGCTTTGGCCTTAAAAAGATTCTCAGTTCCAAAGATGTGAAGCTCTGAAGTTGATTGTCTTGTTGGCAGTTGCATTTTGTACATTAAGAGATAGCTTTACACCCTCGTGGTTTTACAGAGCCTGCACAGAGTATGGGCCATGCAGCGTGCAGGATTTTCTCAGTCAAATGCCTTTGGTTGTTCTCTTCACTGGTAGCAGAATCCCACTGAAGAAATTCCACAGATGTTTTATATAACCACCCCTTTTTTCATTTTCATTAAAACACAATTAGTAAAAGTAACTAAGCCTCGCATACTGGAGATTAAATTGCTGGTAATTGAGGTGATCAGGTGGTGAATTCTGTGTGAATGTGAGCTCTGGGCTGTTCCCTTCTCCCTGCTGGTCTGCAGTCAGTGAAGTGCAGTTGTAATCCTGCTCCCTGTCCAGCAGACTTTACTGCTCCAGCTTGGGAGTAGTTGCCGTGTTGGCATCTCCCCATCCAGGCTTTGGGGCTTGATGCTGAATTCCTGTTTGCTGCTATGACCTTGACTCAGACCCCTCCAAGACCGTTTTCCAGCAGTGAACAGCCTGATCCAAAGGATCAACCTCCGGAAGCGGCGGGATTCCCTCATTTTGGGCGGCGTCATCGGCGTCTGCACCATCCTGCTGCTCTTGTACGCTTTCCATTGATGGATGTTTCCCCCCCTGGACTCTGCTAAAACTCATCACCACCTTCCCTCCTCCCAGCCAAGGAAAAGTGAGTGGGGGAAGCGTCAGACTTCCACAGCCTGCTCGTGGCTGGGGCTGTCAGCATGATGTCTGGAGCTTCTGATGGCAGACTGTGACACTGGGCTTGGGCTGAAGCTGCAGTGTTTCTCTTCCCCTGCTGTTCACCTTCCTTTGGGTTAAATTTGGTGGGATTTGTTTGTCTTTAATTCCCTTTCTCACTGCAAGGTAAGTGCCCATGGAATGCTTAACCAGAACTGGGGGAACAGTTCCAGTGCTCAGCAGTGCTGGGGAGGTTTGGTGCTGGCTGGGGAATGGGAAAGGATTAAGTTTGCCTTGGGTGGAAGCTCAGCAGGAAGGCTTTTCCCTCTAATCCCAGCCCAGTACTGAATTTCACCCTGAGAGATGAATATTGCAGCTTTAAGCCTTCAGGTTGCTTTACTACTAAATACATGTTCTGTAATTCTTTTTAACTCCTGGTTGAGATTCTAGTTATTTCTGCATAATTCGTGCTGTGAAAACTGTGCTTCACACAAATTCCTTGAAGTTAACAAAAAAAAAAATGGAGGGGTTCTGTTCTCTTTTTGCACAGAATATGAATAAATTACCCTCTGAGGGAGATGATAAGATTTCTTGTGGCTTTAAAGGGACTGACAAAGTTCCTCTGTGTAAGAAGGGAGTACAGTGTCCCAGCAGCTGTTTACTCAAGTGGTCAGTCATCCAAAAAGTGACCAAACATGAGTTCACCTGAAGGAATCTTTCGGATGCAAGTGCTTTGATTTTGGTTGGCATCATAAAGATCTTTATAAAGACACGATAAGCAGTTTACAAAGTCTATACTGTAATTTAGGTGAAGTTCTTCTGATAGTGCAGTAAGAAGGATATGATCTAAACTGTTGATTGGAAATGAGAACGATGGTTATAGCTGAGGCAACGGTGTCTGTGAGCAAAGGATTTGGACATAACTCCTCCTAGTAAAGAGCTGAATGTATGAATAGTGAAACAAGTGTTATTTACCATTATCTGGGGAGAAAAACACTTTTTTTTAGTCTGGACAGGCAAAAAGAACCATGTTGTTTGTCTGTAATCAAAGCTGACATCTGCAGTGGCTTTGATACTGCATCTTCCCAGATTACAGATTTTTCTGCTCTTTCAACTTTTCCATCTGTCATATCATAACCCAATAAATTCAAGCCTTGGCACTGAAATACCTTTCTAAGAACTTGATTAACTCTTTTCACAATCCACTTACAGTGCTCCTAGCAGATTCCATGTATTCCATCACCCACAAATGTCACACAGTCCCCAGGTTCTCCTCTGGAACAGAGTCCAGCGGGACAGACACAATTTTTTTCCTTCATTTTATAGTGTCTGTGAGTTGGAGGGAACAGAGACTTGTGTAGTGTGCAGACCCACACTGTTACAGCCAAAATGTCTGGATTTAAAGGCTTCTTTGCAGACTTAATAACCCTGTGCTAAAAAGTCAACAAGGGCTTCTAATCAGCCATCCTGCCATTGGGATTTGGAAGCGTTTGGAATGAATACGTGTAAAACTGTGGGGCTTGTATTTGAAATAAAGGGTGATTATTTGGTTGATTTGGGAACGTTCCCATTTGGAGATGAAGTGTTTATTAAGGGGGTTTATGAAAAAGCTTGATGGATAACGGAGGGTTATTAATGGATCTCTGTGCTAGGAGATCAAACTTCTCCCTGTTGCCTTTTCTTTGATTCTTCCTCCACCCTAAGGGACCCTGATCAGCACTTGTGCATCTGTTTAGGATTTGTAGGATTTGGTTGCTCTATAGTTGGCAATATAAGATCTGCAGTACCGTAAATAAATTCATTTATTTAATCTTATAACAAGTCTTTTTATTGGACTTAACTGATTATTTGGTGCATATATTTAATCTTATTGTGAAAAAGCTGCTATGGAAAATATGTAGATTATAATAAATATGTAAACATAATTGATTTTTCATGTTATGAAAATGTTATGGAGGAACTGATATATTTTAGTATAAAAATAATGGAAATATGCTGAATTATCTCTGATAAAGCTTTACTGGAAACGGTTTTGGTGTTGGCAGCCCCTCCATGGTTTTTGTTTGTGCTGGTTTTGAGTCAGTTTTGTGTTGAAAAATACATTTAATTATCTTTGGAGTTTTCCCTTCATCATCATCTGGCAGAGTGAGCGGGTGTTGTGCTGTGCTCCCTGGAGGGGTGTGTTTGCATCTGGCCCAGGGAAAGGCTTCCAAATTCAGGAGAATCAGCCTCATAATTCATCTCTAACAGCCTGGACCTGTGGTCAGAGCAGTGGACTGGAAAATGAACACAGTGGATTGTAGCATTCTGCCTTAAATCCCAAAATACAGGTTTGTGTGTCTCCTGTTGCTAAATGTGTTCTCGGAGCTTTTCGTTCTGTGTGGTTCCTCCTGCTCTGAGGAAAGAAGATGTGGTTAAACAATTCTCATTCCTGCAATTCCTGCCAATGTGGCTGTTTCCTAACTCGACCCAACAGAAGTGTGCTAAGAAAATCATTGCTGAGCGCTGAAATTAAGGGGGGAAATCCATGGTATTTCTACAGGGCGTGTTCAATTTCTGCTTCATTCTTCCTACCAGATAAGCAGCTTCTTCAAACCTGGCCAGGCACTGGAACACAAAGGATCGTGTTGGTAACGTTGATGCCACGCTTCACATGGGTGGGAATATTTTTATCCCTGTTCTTTAGACTATTTTTTACCTGTTTATCTGATCTTCAGTCTCTGGGTTGCTGCAGCAGAGCAGTGGCATTTGGGCAACACTCAGAACTGTGTCCACAGCTGTAGCTTCTCCTCGGGGCAGTGCCAGGCCTTTGACCTTCCTAGGTGACATTTTTTTTCTTAACCAGTATTGATTTCAGGAGTTTTGCATATCAAAGTGAGGTGTAAATTTCTGCTGGATTCATGACGCTGAGCAATCTAGAATTTTCATTTGTAGTTTAGAAGTCCTTTCCTTGTCTTAAGATTAATGTGAGAAGAGTCAGTTCCTTGCTGGATGTTGAAAATGAAAGAGCAGAAGTAGATTTTTGGGTGGTGTGGAAGTGTCAGGTGAATTGCTCACTGCTTGTCCTCCAGGGATGTGTCCGCTGAGGTGCTGCTTTCCCAGAACTGCTGCACAGGGAGCTGAGGCTGCTCCACCACCTCTGATGGTGCAGCTCATTTAATCACGACTAAATGAGAGTTTTAACTCTCTCAGTGTAGCAGCTTGTTTCCCAAGATCACTTGAGGTGTAACCTTTCCCTGTTTTTACTGGTTTTGTCCCAAAGCTTTCATTTGAGACAGGAAGGAAAGGGTAACAGCTGTCAGTGCTGAAGGAGGAGATGGTTCTGAAGCTCCTTGTAACAGAATTGGATTATGGAATGTGCAGGACAGGAGACTGCAGTGGGATCCACACTGAGCCACATCTGAGCCACTTCCAGGTTGCATCTGCAAGTCCCCTCTGTGCCCTGCGCCTCCCCTGTCACTGCACACTGGAACCAGTGGTGATGTTTTAGTTCTGAGTACAGAAGCAGCTGTTGGTCTGTGTGTTGCTGAGTGAGGAAAGCAGTTAAATGAACACTCTACACCCAAAACAAAGCCCTTTCTTACAGAACATCCCAGACCTTGTAAATGAGTTTCTGATTGCACTTTCTGATGCTTTTTTTTCCTTTTCATACACGTTCTTGAAACTTCTATTGTAACTGTAATTATTTTTGTTCTCACCTATTGTGCATTCTCTGTATGTATAAAAAAAAAAAAAAGGCTTTGATATGTAATTTAATAATAAATTAGAATTCTAAGCAAGGTGCTTGGTTCTTCCTCCCCTTGACAGTCTTTCCCTACCTAAACTTCAGGGAAGATGCGGAGAGGATTCAGCTCACCCCTTTGGAATTGTCCCTGGACATACAAATCAGTGTGTTCTCAGGTTTGATACCAAGTATCAGAGGTGATGGAACATTTCTTGACCCAAAATGGTTTGAGGGGATGTGTTCTTCCTGCCTGCATCTGCAGTCCTGGACTCATCTCCTGCCCGGGAGGGGGCTGATTATACCCTGTGGTGGTTTTCTCTGCTGTTCTTTACCAAGTGGAACAAGGGTGGTTTTCTTCAGAGGTAAGTGTTAAAAAGGAAGGTCAGCCTCTGTGAATTTCTGTCTTCAGGACAGACAGGACTCTGTTACCCTGTGGTTTTCCAGCACCAATGTGGTCTGGTCCACCTCCCCCAGGTTCCAGCCAGGCAGTGTCGTGCCTGGAGGATCCACCTCTGCCTGGTGCTTTTGCAATCAACACTAAATCTTTCAATGCCACTCCAAATTTGTGTTCTCGGAGCAGCAGAGCTGCCTGGCGTTGTGATACCTGTCTGTGCATGAGGCTGGGAGTGAAGAGAGGGATTTCTCCTTGCAGAGCTGTCGTGCTGTGCCTGTAAATGCTGCTTTAAAGCAGAGATACATCTCTGTATCCTTAATGCCTACTAAATACTCAGGAGTGACCAGATGCTCTCCCAAGGGAAAGCTTTGACTGTATGTCTCAAGCTAAAGGAGAAACTTGAAAAAAACTTTTGAAAATGGAAAGAGCTGTTTTGGTTTCAGATAGTGGGAAGTGCAGCGAGTTTTTCCAGTTGTGGCGCTGGTGATAAGTGGTGCATAAAATTCCATCTTCGTTTGGATTAGAAAATAAATTATTAATGGCACTGAATCCTTTTTTCCAGCTCCCTGTACAGTCAATAATTTATAGTGGCACAGGCATAGGATATATATTTTTAACCATCCGCCTCCCAGAGTACTGTTGTTCATATTGAGGAGTGCTGTCCTTCCTGACAGGCTCGGCGCAGTGGGTGTTCCTGCATTATGGATGAGCCATGCTCTGCTCCCTCAGCCCCGGTGCCATTCCACGAGCAGATTTCCTGCTGAAAGGGAGCCGAGCATTCCATTAGAATTTCACACAGAGAGACAGGAGTGCCTTTGTTTCCTCCCTGTCACCGAACGTGGGCGGTGTACAGTGCCGTGAACTTGATTTTTGAGTGTTTTAAATAGGAAACCTCAATGTTTACAGTTATATTCCCATTTCTTGAATGCCAGCCTTTTACCCACCATCTCCAGGTAGAAAAGCTGTGCTGCCAGTGCCCGTGCCTTGGCAGCTGGGCTGTGCTCATTAAGCACTCGGAGCCTGCTGTCGCCTTCATCTTCCCCTTCTTCCCGAGCTGGCGGGGCCGCTGGAGCGTGTGCTGCAGCTCTTCCCCTGCTCCACCCTCGCCTGTCGCAGCCCTTCCCGTGTTCTTTGTTCCTAATGGGACCCCGAGGCTTTGCTAACCCAGATTCCAGAGCGCTGCCAGTGAGGCAGGAGGAGCCTGGCTGTAAATCAGAGCCTCTGCACCCCCGAAACAGCATTTGCCATTCTCTCATTGCAGGTTATTTTCTGGTTGTCTTGATTTTGGCACCCTGTGGACCCTCTGCAAGCCAGTGGTGTGATTTTGAGAGGTCTCCTGCCATCGTGGCTGTTCAGATCTTATATCATGTTGCTTTGTCTGCTCACTGCACTGCCCATCCAGTTCTCCTCCCTTCCTGGGTGTTTGGCTTCATGTAGACATTTCAAACACATGGATTTATTTTTGGTTTCATAATTTTCGTTTCTTTCTTAAAAATCCATCCTTTGAAGTCCAGAAGGGTTGTCCAGGGTGATTGAAGCTTATCAATCGAAGCCAAACCTGAAGGAAATTCACTGATAACCATTGAGGTGCAGAAGCACAGCGTGGGGCTCTCCCACAAATGCTGTAAGCAGGGAGGATTTCAATGTTTTGCCTCTTTTCTTATCTCCCTTGCCCATAGCCATCCGTCTGATGCAGAGTTCTTGGAAGTGGGGACAATATTCTTCATCTTTTGTCTTTCTAAAGCTGCACTGAAAATAGAAGCTGCTCTCTGCAGGTTGCAAAGCCCCATTGAGCTGCCAGCTGTACAGTGGAAACTTCCCCAAGATGTTTGTGGTACCTGTGCCTGGGCATGTCATCTGCTACAGAGCCCTCCGGCTCCAGACCTGTGCTGAGCTGGCTTCTTCCAGGGTGAAATGCTGCTGAAACGTCAGATTTTTTAAAGGGAGCCTTTTCTAAAGACTCTGCAGGACGCTCAGGAATGTTGCAGGTGTAAAAAGAAATCGTGAGTAGCTGGGAAAGTGCTGATCAGGTGGCCCTGGCAGGTCCAGCTTTAACACACAAACCGCAGTTTATTACATTAAAAAGCAACTGGGCCACGCAGGGACCTTGTCCCCTCTGGAGATTGGTGGGAACCTGGTGGAATCCTTTGAGTGTCCCCCCCTTTCAGTGTCAGGAGAGGCTGGAATGATCCTGGGGCTTGATGTGGGACAACACCCCACTGCAGGAGGGGGGTTATGTGGATATTTCCCTGCTGTGCTATAAATGCAGTTCCCTCTAGGTCAGGCATGTATCACCAGTGCTAAATTTACTTCAAAATATTACTGAGGTGGGGAGGTTTGTGACTCAGGTCTATAAAAGCATGCACTGCTTATGTAAAGAAATAAGTTTGGAAAGAGGCAGGAGGGGGCTCGAGCTCCAGCAGGGACCATTCCTGGTG
Source organism: Tichodroma muraria (assembly GCA_013390105.1). Taxonomy (NCBI): domain Eukaryota; kingdom Metazoa; phylum Chordata; class Aves; order Passeriformes; family Sittidae; genus Tichodroma; species Tichodroma muraria. Next base: position 137,514 of record WAAG01091121.1, read on the forward strand.
TGTGTCTGCCCTCTCTGCAAAAGTAGGTCTTTGTACTGGGGAGCAGCTGCACCTCCAGGCTGTGTGTTCCTTACAGCAGGATCTGCTGGCCAGCTCTTCCTGTGTTTCCAAACGTTTCAGGAAACGTAAATAATTTCCAAGCCTACGTTCTGGCTTAGATGAAATAGTTTTAAAATAAAAACGAACAAACATTGTGGGATGATCAGTTCTTGTAATAGTTCAGGGTGACTTCAGATCGAGTTGTGTCACTCTGGGAGGGCAAAGGAGGGATTCTGCCATGGGGATTGTGGCATTTGGATCCTTTTCATTCACTCAGGTGCGTGTGTGTGCGCTTGGTCTTGGAAAACCTGAGTTCCTGGAGTCAGCTTTGCCACGGCAGGCAGGCAAGTGTTGGCCATCCTGCACCACCACCAGCATCCTCAGGTCTAACCACAACCACATCCCAGGGGAATGAGCCTCTCCCACTCTTCCTCAGGAAATGCTATTCCTTAGCTCAGCAGCCAAGTTCCTTCTGCACTTGTGGTGCCCCTGGGAGGTGAGTGCTGGTGGTCTGGGAGTTCTGGGCAGGGGAAGAAGAGCTGTTAACTCATTTTTTAGGACAATTCAGCTTACACCCGTTCTGTTTTGCAGTCAAACATCAAGGTAAAAATAGAGCACTGCTTTAAAGACAGGAGCTCCTTTTGTTTTACTGCTGTGTGCTGCGTACCTGGGCCAGCTGCTGCAGACCAGTGAGGAATGACAGCACAGGGTGTGAGGGACTGGACTATTTTTCTGCCCATCTGGAGCTGATGAAATGGTCCATCTGCATTGATCCTTGCTGGGAAGGAGGAGGAAACACGGGTTTCATGAAATTGTACCTGAGATGAAATAATTGGAAGAAAACGCTTTGGAATCTGGAGCCTGTAATCAAACATTTCCAGGAGGCAGCGAGGTGCAGCGAGCTCAGCAGAAGGAGGCATTTTGCTGGGAAGTCTTTGCTTTGTTTCACGCTGTGTGCTATTAAAGCAAACAACTTCACAAGCTTCAGAAGCATTGGCAGCTCTTGACCAAGAATAGCATCTCACATCACGGCTAAGCTGGAAACAATGAGGGCCAGCAGTTGTCAGTTGGTTGGGTGTTTTTAGCCCATAAATGAGGTAGCTGAGCTCATGGAGAAATCCCCATTTCTCTATTTTAGGTGTTCTAAGATGTTTCATTTTCTGAAGGATCCAGCAATAACCACCGTAAAGCAAAAGTCCTCATTAAAGCAGATCTGCTGGTGCAATTCCCACTTAACTGGGCACGCCAGGCTCTCCTCCAACACATAAATCCTAAATCCTCAGCACCTAACCCAAGCTTGTGCAAAGACTACCAAGCATGTCTTGTCTCTGAGATGTGATGGAAGCATCCACCATGTGGGATCATGTGGAATCCCCGTCCTTGGAAGCAGATGTGGCACCTGGGGACGTGGCTTAGTGGGGAGCATGGCAATGCTGGGTTGGATGATCTCAGAGGGATTTTCCAGCCCCACTGATTCCATGCTGAGCTGTACTCCTGGTTCAAGGTCTCTGTGGGGACGTGGGAGCTGTGGCCATGTCGCTCCCACTGTGTTTGCAGGGGAGCAGTGACATCTTTTTGCAGAACAGCTCCTGTCTGCAAAGGGGAGGCTGGATCTGGGTAGGAATATAGGAAGATGGAGCCTTTCAGCACCCTCACAAAGAAAAATACATATTTTCTCTGCTCTTCTGTTGTTGTCTACCAGGAGTATATTTGGGGAGCTGCTTCAAATTTTGAGGATGTCCACAATACATCCAAGTTTCATCTTTTTTAAATCTCCGCAGCTAAGAAGCTGTTCTGTGAGCAGGGAGAATTTGGGGTGCAATCTGTTCTTTTTGGCCCCATGCTGGGGGCTGCGTCTCCGCCACCAGAGCCAGGATGTTCATGTGCTGCTCATCACAAAGTCTCTCTGCACCTCTGCAGCCCTGAGCTCTCCTCCTGTGGCTCCTGAGCCCAGGGCTCCATCACCTCCCAAATGACTTCCCGAAAGGCTTTGAGAGAGCCCAAGGAATCCCTGAGCTGCTCATTCTCAACAACATTAGGAGCCAGAGAGAAAATGGAAATGTTCTCCCTGTGTTTTAAATTCCTAGCTCCTGACTGGAGCAAACTCATGGAAACCAGCTGAGGAACTGGTGGCCAACTTTCTGTCCTTTGCCTGAACCCCAAACTCATGCAGATTCCTCAGTGAAGACAAACCCTGGGAGATGAAGGGAGAGCCCATAGTGTTCAGCAGAGAACGCATGCAACGTGGAAATTGGATGTGAACCTCTCGCTGTTCCTGTGTGAATCTATTATACATGAGCCCATCAGAGCAGGGTATTAATAAAACAAGAGCTAAAGAACTTGGCACTGCCTTGTCTTCAGTGAAACATCAGAGCCCGGGCTGGCGGCGGCGGCCTTTGAAGTCTGGGATTGCATCTGGTGACATGGTCAGGATGCTCCGGGGGGAATCTCACCACTGAAGGGGAATCTCTCCATGGCTGGGGGTTTTTATGTGATTCAAATCCTCCTCCTTCTCCTCCTCCAGGACAGAGCCATTGTTTGGTTGTGGTTTTTTTTCTGCTCAGTCTTCTGGCTAGCTGAATTCTTTAGGCAATGCACAAAGGTGGCTGAAGGTGGTTCAAAGCAGCCTCAGACATCCTGTGCTGGGATGCAAATGGCATCTGCTCCTTCAAAATTCTCCCCACCAAGACCCCTCTGTGCCTTTTGTTGCACACAGGTACCACCAACCCGAACCCTCTTTGCTTTGCTGGATCATGGGGAGTAAGTTACACTGGGCTTTCTAAACATCTACGTTTTGTGTCTCCATCAGGACGAATAAATGTGGCTCTTCAGACCTGCCCTGTAATCCCAGCTGTGCTGCTGAAGCCCTTGTGCAGACAGTGATGCCTCTGGCTCTGCTGGGTGAGCAGGGGAAGATGCTGTGGCTGAGTAACAGAGGATTTGTGCAAACCCAGCCTTGGTGTAAAATGGGAGTAGCTGAAGTGTGATGTCTGCTTGGACCTGCAGGGCTGTGAGTAATTAACCCTGGCTGATGGCTCTTAGAGGTTTGAGCAGCTGCGCTCTGAGCCCTGGGATGTGAAGCTGAACATCAAGAGCACTGATTTAGGTGCTGTTACAGGGGGAGGGTGCCTGGGAGTAAGAAGCAGCAGATCTAATTAGACTTTCAGTTTTCAAAGCAACGGGGAATGGATGCACCAAAGAAATGGGCTTAATTTGTTAAAAATGCCCCAGTGAGCTGCAGAGCTGGGGAGGGGGATAATGCAGTGTAAGAGAAGGGCTGTGGGGTGAACAGGAAGGCTGAGCACAGTGCTGGTGTGTTGGAGGCTGTGGAGCAGCTCTGTCTCCCTGGGCAATGCTTGGTGCCTGATCCAAAGGAAACCTTAGGGACAGATGCACTGTTGAGCCTGACTTGTAGGGGCTGGGCTTTGTGTTGTGGGCAGCAGCTAATCTAGAAGATCTAGATCTAGAACTAATTCCTGTTCCTTGGATTAGTGTCCAAAATGCTCACAGGGATAACAATTCTGTTTTTCATGAGCTCACAAACATTTCATCTCCATCCTCTCTGGCTTCGAGTACCTGTGGGCTTCTGCTGTTCATTCCTTTTTCAACGCCCCAAAACCCTACAGCTTGCATCCTTAAGAAGAGGCAAGAGGTGTTTGCCAGAGTGAAAATGACAGGCAGGCCAAAGATTGTCACAGCAGAGGGATTTGGGTTTGGGTCACAGGGGTGGCTCCCTTCACCCTCCAGCTGTAACCACTTCCTAAAGGTGCCCACGGCAGGTCCAGCAGCTGGATCTGCTCCACTGCAGCCTTTGCTGAGGAGTTACTGGGTGGCCCTGTCAGGGAGGAGAGTCCCAGACCTCTCATGCTGGTGGCTCAGTTTCTGAGAAGGACCTGCCCCTGCCTGAGGGAATCCCAGCAGGATGTGCTCCAGGCAGGGCAGTTAAGTCCATTTGTTGCTGAATCACGCTGCAGAATTTACCTCTGTCTTCTTCCATCCCAGACATGGGTGGAAGTGGAAGTGCTGTGTCTGATACCAGGGGCCTGGAAACCTCATTTTTCATCCTGGCTGTTGGTGGTGTCACTGCCTCCTTGGCTGTCCTGGGGAAACTGTGGGACTGTGCCACCCCCTGCAAGTCCCACCCTGCACTGGAGTCTGCACAGACTCAGAGTTTGCTGTGTGGGACAAGCAATTCTTCCTGCAGGTCTCTCCAGGCTGGGCTGAGTTGAGAGCTGTGCTGCCCCTCGTTCCCAGAAGGTGCCAGGGATGTGCAGGGATGAAGAGGAGAGCGCTGGGATTCAGCAGAATAAAGTGGCTGTGCACCTCAGCTTCAGTGAGGATCAGTCACCTTGACTGACCAATTGACACAAATAAACCCTGGTGGTGACCCCAGGTGGGTGTGACAGTCAGCAGCCTTCCAGTCTGGTTGGAAAAACTCCTGGGAAGACTCCTGGGAAGTGCTTTTGGTTAAAAGCAGCACAAGGCTGCTCTGTCTGCACCCCTCCCTGCTCTGACTTGTGCTGTTTTCTTTACTCTTTGCCTGTACATATTATTTGCAACCCACTGCACCCAAAATACCAACTGGTTGCTCTCAGAGTGTGAAGCAATGGCTGAATGAGTAGCTTGGATAATTTTTTTTTTTCTCTCATTTACACAGAAGAAACCAGTTCAGCTTTGACCATGCATGTTACATTTTAATTTTTTTTTTCTCATGCCAAGAAATACAAAGAAAGTATATAAGATATACCATACCATCCTGCAGAAAAAGAAACATTTGTCAGCAAAGAGAAGCACCCAGCTGCAATTCCTGGTGTGTTCATGCTGTGTGTGAGCTGTGGCTCTCCCAGTGGGGGGGGTGGACCCTGCACTTCCATGCCAAGGATCAAGTCCTGGCACCTTCTAACAAGGGCTCCCAGGTGGTGTCAGGGTTGCCTTGGTGAATCCTGCACGCGTTCCCTTTCTGATGTTTCTTATCCTGGATGGGTATTTATAGGTTGGAATTTTGCTACCTACTGGTGTCAGCAAATGCTTTACAAATATTCCCACTTTGAAAAGGCTGCTTCCCCCCTGCCCCACACCCCCTTGGCTTGTGCCCAAGCAGGGGAGTTTTTCAGTCCAAAGCTGACTGTTTTTTGCCAAAATTAAAGGCTGTATACTGAAAGGAAAAATGAGCTTAAATCTGAATTATTTCAGCTTGACACTGCAACCCTGGCTGTGGTTCTGTGTCGAGTAACAGAGCGACAGGGGCCAGCCCAGTGGGTGCCTTTCTGCAGCCTCTCCCCGGGCTCAGAATGAACAGAAGCGGAGATTTCATTTTATATAAAGGGCAGGATCTGCTCCCCTTGTCTACATGGAGAAATCTGTGTGGGGAAGGTCGGGAACCGCGTGCTGGAGCCTGCGGGGAGCCGGCCCAGAGGCTCCCTGCCCTCTCTAACCCCTTCCAGCAGAGCCCAGAGATGAGATCTCATTGCAGCAAGACCTGTCCGGGTTAAAGGAGGGGCAGAAGGGGGGGGGGAAAGAGCTGTGGGACTCAGGAATGCTCTGGGGGTGGCAACGCTGAGGGGACAGCGTGGTAAAACCGGCAAAGAGCAGGGAGAGAGGAGGAAACTGGAACAGGGTGAAACCCCGGCCAGAAAAAGCAAACCCATCCTTAACGCAGCAAACTTTGAAATCCTTTGGTGGCTTTTTTTCCTCTGGTGGTGCTCAGGTCCCTTTGGTGTCTGCAGGGAGCACCCAGCATGGTGCTGTGAGCCACTGACTCGGGCCAGACCTTTCCTGACCCTCGGTCACTGCATCCCACGGGGAGCTGCTACGAAACCAAGCCAAGTTTGTTGCTGGTCCAGCTTAAAGCTCCAATCCAGCCTTGATGCAGCCAGCAGCCCTTCTGTGCCACCCTGCAGAGCCCAGCTCTGCCCCAAATCCTGGCTAAGAAGCCCAGGGACAGCAGTGCCAGAGAGGTGCCACCAGCCCCATGCTCTGCTCGGAGGCTCCTTCCCATGTATTTACATCCCACCAGGACCTCACACTTGTCGATCGTAACTCCTACTCCAGCTTACATTTAGAGACATTTCCCACCTTCTCCATCCCTTCTCCTCCTACCAGCTCAGCTTCCCTGTCAGGTAGGGCTGGATTGTCACCGTGCTCTCACCTTTCCTTCACCAGGGGGGAGAAGTTGGCCAGAGCCTGAGGATTTCGTGACTGTTTTAGTTGCAAACACGGACAATTCTGACACGTGTGCTCAGAGGAGGCTGCAGCAGGTGGCAAAGAGCTGGGGGATAAGAACCAGGGCTGCTTGGTGGGGATGGAGAGGAAAGGGCTTGTGGCACAGTTTTTGTGGTTGCCCTCCTGCGTGCTAAAAGCCAAATTAAGGAGAGTTCCCTGGGGGATGTAGTCAAAGGGGTGACTGTGACAGGTGCCTGGTGGCCTCAGGGTGAAGTTCTGCCATCATCAACCTCCCCGTAACACAGCAGAGGTGAGGTGTGTGCCGAGGGCTGGGGGCTCTGCAACCTCCTCCTTCACAAATATGAGCAAATTCCACCCAAAAAAGAACCAAAGAGGGAGCTGAGCTGGGATAAAACCGTGAGGGATGGGGAGAGCAAAGCGGCAAAAACTTTGCAAAACAGGCTGCAAAACGTGCAGAGAAGTTGATGGGGGAGCAGGGAAAAGGGACTTTCTGGATGTCCCTGGAGAGTTTATTCCTCCAGCACTGGAGAGGCAGGTTACAAGCAGAGCAAATATTTTGTCAGGGATAACTGTAGAGGCTTTCCTCTAGATTTAAATGCAGGATAAGGAAAAAGAGCTGAGTTCAAAGGCGCGGTACAATTTTATCTGTTCAGGAAGATTTTAGAATGAAAGGGATTCAAGTGTCTTTGTTCTTCTCTTTTGTTATACTTAATAGTGAGGCGAGAAGCATCACCTGAGCTCTCCAACGAGACAGGAGGCACAAACAAATCATCACCCCGGGGTTTTGGGGAAATCTACCTTCTGCATCCAGGGCTATCCTGGTACCTCCACTGCTCTGTGCTGCCCTGGCCTGGGACTTCTCCTAGCAAGGATCACTGCAGCTGCCTCACAGAGCCCCCTCCTTCCTCTGGCTGCAGGAATCCCATTTGGAACCACAGTGAGGTATAGTTTGTCTAGATCCCACTGAAAAAAAACAGATTCCAAGGAAATCTGTGCTCATATATGGTTCTGTTAAGGAGGAGGAAGAAAAGGGGGCTGATTTGGGAGCTGCTCAGTGCCTGAGCATTTGCCATCCCTGCAATTAGAGCAGTAATGTGAACCTACCTCGTGGGGGGTGGCAGGGTTTAATCCTTTGGATGCAGAAAAGCACTTTAGATGAAAGGCTTTATATAATGATAAAAGAGCATTTAAATTCCTACTTAATAAACGCTCAGCGCTCTCATGTCCTATAACTCCCTCCAGCACTTTTCCCTGAAAAAAGGCTCTTCCTGCCCAAGGAGGAGCTTCCTGGGTTCTTCCCATCAGCTGAATTCCAGCAGCTCCAAGGGCAAAGGGCAGGAGATGCAGGGACAGGCAGCACTGCCCTTATGTAGCTCCAAAAAAAAACCCCACGTGTTCCCCAGCAAGCAGCTTTTGGATGCAAGAGTTAAAGAAGGGAACATTTGGGGGATTTGATGGGACTTCAGTAGCCATAAGATGAAAGTTTGAAAATCCAAGGAAGGATTTCTGAAGGGCTGAGGAGGAAAAGATGCAGTTCCTGGACAGAGGATGGAGGAGGGAGCTCCCACCCAGCAATGCTCAGCAGTCCCTGTTTGCTGAACTCACAAAAGATAAATTGCAAAAGAAAAGTTGCAGATTTGGTCCATTTTAGACGCCAGCAGTTTGTGATGGAGTGCTGGCAAAGGGGTGGATGGGAATGGAGCCCGAGAAAGTGCTGTAGTGATGTGCTATTGCTGTGAGTCCCTGGAATCCCTTTTAGTGGAGAGAAAAATGTTGACAGCGTGTCTGGGGGGATTTGGCTTTCTCACCCCCTGGATTCAAACAACGTCTAGAGGGAAAAAACACTTGGAAGAGGAGCAATCAAAAAGGTGACAGGAGAATTTTCACAGAGGTGCCTGTGCCTTTGCACATTAGTTACTACAGAGTAACTACAGCGTGGGTTTACACTTCACCCCTACCCTGTGCTAACCCATGTGCCCACTCAGAGCCCAGGGAAGGAGTTAGTGCCAAGCAGTTACCATGTTGTGAGGTTTCTTTTGGTGGATTCTCCATGTAGACAAGCCCTGGGAAGCATTGAATTTGGTCTGAATTTGGTCTAAATTTCGAGGTTTTTTCAGGAGATTGGCATTAGGGAGCAGAACTGCCCTGAAGGACAACATTTCTCAGTCAGTCCATGGTTTTAGGTTGCAGGTTGTCAACTGGAGACAACAGAAAGGCCGGGCAGCGCAGCTCTTGGTCGTGTACCCCCAAAGTTTGGATCAAAGAGACTCAGGGAGCCAATGGACGTGGCCAGAAGTCACAAAGCCTGACTAAAACAACAGGCAATGGAGTTTTGCATAGTCTGGGTGGCTGGGTAGAGGGCCAACCCCAGGAAGACCCCGCAGCAAGGAGGGGTGAGCGGGGAGGAGAAGGGCTGGGGCTGGATGGAGCCTCGAGGGAGCGTGTGGGGATCGGGTCCCACAGGGATGGGCCGAGGGAGCCGAGTGGTGTGGAAGACGTGGCAGGGCCTGTGGTACCTACAGACAGAGTGGGAGGAGCAGAGTTTGTTTTCTTGTTACGTTAAATACAAAACATTAAAAAATAATACGACGACTCGCGGAACTGACCCCAGGCAGCTCCGGGGACGCCGGAGATTTTCAGAGCTGCAGAAGAGCTGTGTGAGGGGTGCAAGGAGAGGAGCAGGAGTCTAAAACTCCTTCATGCTCCTGGAAGGCCCTAAGCTGAAGCCCCAGAGGGTTGGGGGATGAGCACTGGCAGTGGTGGGGGCTGGATCACGCTGAAGCCTCTGCGTGCCGGACGTGCCGTGACATCGGGGTGTGAGTGGGTAGAACGGGCTCTCCGTGCCTTGCTGCTGCTGCTGGGCATTAACCAGGCTCTTGTCTCAGTGCCAGGGGTGATAACCTCCCTTTGGGTGCACAGAGAAATGTGTGGGTTCACAGGGAACGCCTGATTTTGCCTTCCATTAAAAAGCCCACCATGGGACGGGGGTGAGGAGGAGCCTGGGGTTCTCATGCAGCAACATCCTGCTCTGCCAGCTCTGAGATCTGCCCTAAGTGATAAAAGAGCTCGTAGGAACAGACATGGAGAACATTCCCAAAGGCATGCAAATGGTCATTGTCTCTTTTTTTTTTTGTTTGTTTTTTCATCAAAAATACAAAAGCACCCACCACATCCTCCAGCTTTGGCGGCTGCGTTTCGTTCGGAGCAGAGCCGTGGTCCTGCTGCAGCTCTGCTCTCCCTCCTCCTCCGTGGAACAGCTCTCAGCTCCTGATGGCAGTTTGAGCTTTGTTTTGTTGTTTTGTTTTGTTGCTTTTTGTTGTTTTGTTTTGTTTTTTTCGTAGAGACAGAGAATTTGACGATTTAAAAACCAACAACCCCCCAAAAATCCAGTGACTTGTGCCAAAATTCTCAGGAGGGCTCCTCAAAACGTCCCATTCTCGCCTTGTATTTTCCTTCCAAAACCAGCTTCGTTCTGGAGACTCTCTCCTCCTCTTGCACTTTAGTTGTCTCCCCACTCCGTGAGTTCTGCTGGAGGGGAATGAGGTAGTGGATTTCCCCCTTCTCCTCTCCGTGTGGCCTCTCCCATTCCTACTCAGGGTGGTTTTTATGCCATCCCTCGCACAGGCTCATTCCCAAGAGGCGGTGAATTGAAGCATGCGTTCCTTCCGACGGCGCTCCAGAGCAGGCTGTCTAGGGCTGCCCACCTACACTGTGACAATTTTTTGTTTTGTTGCAAGGCTGAAAGTAAAAACCCCAAAAGGAAAGTTGTCTTCCTCCTCTTCAAGGTATTTGCATGCTGAAAACGTCTTCTAGGAACCTGTAAAAGAAGGAATGGCTTAGGGCAGCTTCCAGCAGTCAACAGCTCCCCTTACACCCCTGGCTTGGCCTTTGGGTGTTTCTGAGGTCCCTGTTTGCCTGAGTTGTGCTGATCGTGCTGGTTTGGCAGGTGGGGTTGCATTTGGGAGGTTCCCAAGACATTTTGGGATTGTATTTCTGGGCAGGTTGATTTGTGTCCTGAAACCTTTCTGTTTTTACAGCACCCCACTCTTCTAAAGCCAACCACTGGCTTTGCCAGGGCAGGACCTTACACCAGGGAGACCTTGTGTGGTCACCAGAGCACTTTGGGCAGCACAGGGATTTGGGTATTTGAATTTGGGTAATTAAATGACAGCAGCTGGTCATTTGGGCCATGTATGTTTCTACTGGAAAGAGCCCATTCTCTGAGGTTCTCTGAGGTGTTTTTTTATGTGTGTGTGGAGCTGGTGATGGTCAAACCAAGCTGGAGTCAGTGCCCTCTCACTGCAACTTAGGCTGGGAATGAGGTTGGGGTGGACTGGGGGCAGGTCTAGCCTATCCCCTGGGCTGGAGCTGGGAGCCAGGTGAGGTTCCTGCCGGAGCTGGGCTGAGGGAAGGAGAAGGAAGGGTTACCTCTGACGCTGAGTGAAATGTAGAGCACGATGATGATGGTCCCCAGCACGATGGAGACGATGCTGAGCAGCCTGGCCATACGTCCGAGCCGCCGGGCGCCGTCCGTGTCCCCTTGCTGCCCACTGTTCCTCGACTGGGGAGACACAGGGAGAGTCCCTTGAGAGAGGCAGCAGCTCCAGGGGTGACTCCCTGCCTGCAGAGCCCCAAACTGAGTTTTCTTCCCTTCTCCTTTAATTGGCAACCGCTTCGTTCCCAAGCGAAAAATGCCGGGAGTGAGGATTCCTGGTGAGGGAGAAGCATCACTGCTTTGGAAGGGCCTCCTGTTCCTGCTGGAAAGGGCGTGCTGGGCGTCCTGCCCTTGGCTGGGGGAGCACCCAGCACTCAGCAGAAGGGCAGCTGTGCGAGGAGTTGTGGTGGAATTGCTCAGCGTGCGTCAGCATCTGCTGCCAGCCCGGCTCTTGGGACTAAAAAGCCTCCCCAGATTTGTGCAGTGCCCTTCTGCCACCCACAAAACCCATTGGCAAGGGGGTTTGGAGGGAGGAAAAGTGGGAAAGGGGTTTTAATGTCACGTTGGTGACATTTTTACCTGGCTGGGAAAGCTTGGAGTGAGGGGAAAGAGAAGCAAGGTGGGATAGGGGGAGAAGGGAGCTCAGCATCCTTGATCCAGTGGAGGAGTTGGGCAAAACCCCCCTGAACTTCACTGGGAATGGGGTTTTATTGATGATTTAACTGCTTTGAAGCAGATATTCCTCCTTTAGGGCTGCTTTTATGTATTTAACATTTTAACATGGGTTAAAGGCTTCTTCCCCTGGCCCATCCATCTCCAGCCATGCTGCCTGGGAGGAGAAGAGGCATCTGGGGCAAGCTGTGGGGCCAGCAGCTCCCACAGCCCTGTGCTGTGTGACAGCTCCTCCCTTAGGAGCATGGCTGCTAAAACTGGGGAAATTCTCAGTTAAAAAGAACCAAGCGTACTAGTTAAAAAGAGTTAAAGGTGGAAGTGGACTAAAGAAATCCCAGTTTCCTTTAAAAATTGTGTGTCTCAAAAATGGCTGTGATGGAAGGGATCCCCTGCCTCATTTAAAAAAAAAAAAAAAAAATTAGGAGCAGGGAGGCCTAGAACAGCTCCAGCAATTATCATGAAACATCACAGAGAATCTGAACAAATACTTGATGCTACTGCCCCATTTCCCATTCATCCTTCTTTAATTCCACTGCCTCTTGGCAGCACCGTGACCAAAACATCCCCAGCCCAGGCTGTGCATGGGCAGCTGCTCTGCAGGAAAAATGCAGCTTTGGAGGTTTCCATGTGCTCCTTTGAGGTTGTGTCACCACGTAAATAACACAGCAGAGCCTCAAACAGGCGGGTGGCTGCTTCCACTGCCCCCCTGCCAGCACCCTGCTCCACTCACGAGCCACCCTGGGCATCACTGTCCCCACCAGTGACACCAGGAGAGCTCAGGACCTTGTTCCTCCTGGTCTCACCAGCAGGTTTGTCAGGCCCACTCTGAAAGCGATGGGATGCAGCCAAGAGCTATTTTCATCCCAGAACAGGAGGTGACAAAATGAAGCCTCATGGGTTGGTGGTGAGAGATGGGGCGGATGCAGGAGCCCAGGGATCGACAGGATCCCTGCCCTGCTCACTGACAGCTCCAGCTCTGGGGATTTGGTTTTTTAGTCTCTGGTTTTTGTAAAAAGTGTAGTATTTTTGGGTTAGATTGCAGCGAAATAGGCAGTTTTAGCTGTCTTATAGGCAAAATATATAGGCTAATGGATTCAATATATTTATCACTACAGTTTCTGGAAGTGTTTACTGCTCATTTATCCTCAACAATTATGAGAAACACATCAGCATTGGCATGGGGTGTTTAGCAAGAATTTGGTCCTGTACATATATTATTCATCGGCGTGGAGCTGTTTGATTATAGCTCTCTAGTATCACTAATCCCGTGTTTTGCTTTCCACATAAAAACATTAACATCTTGTTTATTAATCAAGGCTCACCAAGGCAGAGCATCTCCGAAAGGCTCGAGGGCTCCCAGGGAGTGAGTCACTGTGTGAGTGCCAAGGGACTCCCTGCTACAGCCCAGAGCTGGAAAATCTGCAGGACCTGGGGAGTGGGTGCTGTTCTGCAGCACCCGTGGGCCAGGTAAGGCTGGGTGACTCAGGAGTTATTAATTTTACCTGTTTCCCACTGCTATCTGTTCCAGTTACTGCTCAAAATGGGGTTTTTCCCTAAGTGGCCTTGTTGCAAATGAAGGCAATTACTTTCCTGTGCCAGTCCCAGGGATGGAGAAGACAAATCATCACATCCTCTTTCCTGCAATCTTTCCCAATTTATGAACTGGCTTTGGATGCTCTCTGCTGCCGTCCACCAATTACTCAGAATAAATCATTAATCCTCCACACTTGGTGTTTTTGTTGAAGGAAACATTCCAAGAGAGGCATAAGTCATCTCCAGAGTGAGGCAGATGACTGTTGCACTTAAAATGGGTGAGGATAGTCTGACTTCTCCCACATCTTTTGGGAATGACAGAACTTATTTTGGATACCAAGTGCTGTGCAGAACTGCCCTTGATGTTACTCTGTGGTGGTTCTGGCTGTGTTTTTTCCTTTCCCTCCATTTGTTTGGAGTTCTGTACTCTGGAATGTGGCTCCTCTGCTTCTTCCCCTGAAGTGGCTGCACTTTGGTGGGAAGGGGAAAGGGTTCACAGCAGGAATGTAGGGTGGGTGTGTAGTACCCAGCCCTGCCCTGCTCTCCTATGAGATGGATCCCACGGGATGGACACATCCTTGTCCACTAGTGCCACTCTCGCTCTTGGGGAGTGACCTGAACCCTTTAGAACAGCCAGATCATCACTTGGTGAGGAAAACTCATCCCAGAGTCTGTGGAGAAGCTTCCAGTTAATTCATTCCCACGAAGCCAGCGTTAGCAGGAACAGGCTGGGGAGGGCAGAGCAGGGTTTTGTTCCACCTCTGGCCATGGGCCCTGCTGGGAACTGAGAGCAGCTTTTGAAAAATGATTTATGAGACACTAAACTCAAAAGCATTCATTTACTTTCCTCTCTGGACACTGCTTATTACCCAGGGAAAAAAAAAAAAAGCTTTCATGTGCAAAAGCTTTGACTCAGGAAAGAAAAGCACAATTGCAAAGCTAAAGGAATGTCAGCACATTGTGCAAAGGTCCTCCTGTTTCCCCAGGCAGTGGGAATCACAAAAACCTGGTTCCTGCTCAGATCTGTGCATGATCAGGCACACCTGGGCTTTACTCTGAGAAAAGACCTGAGCCTGGGGGAGCCTCAGGGGTCACTGGGAGCTCAGTTCCTCCCTGCTGTAAGCAGGGAAACCTCAACCCGTGTCCTGAGAGCTGCTCCTGCTGGCAGGAGGACCCAGCCAGATGTTTCCTGGTTCCTTGGGGAGGGAGGATCACTCCTCTCCTCATCCTGCTCTGCTGGTGCCGTGTGGAGGTCCCTGGCTGGCAGGTGGGTGTGTGGAGGAGGTGATGGTGCAGGCAGGGCCAGGACTAGAAAGGGCTGTAATAAATTAAACACAGGACAGAGAGTGCAGGGGCCAGAGGATGTGCACTGGCTACTGATGTGCTGTGCGTGCCATTAACCTTGTCCTGGAGAACAAGCTCAGCTGAATGCACCTTCTGCCTCCCCTCTCCCAGCTCTGGATGAGCCCTGGCCAGTGCTGCCAGTGGCCTTGGAAGCAGAGGGCAGCCCAATAATCTTATTGCCTTGCTGGTCCTGCCTCCCCTTGGGTGTGACAGTCGCCACACCCTGGTCCCTCTCTGCCTGGCAGGATGAACCAACTCCTGCTCTTTTTCCTCTGTTAACTCTTCTCCTCCACAGGGGCTCGTGTGGCCCAAGACACACTCCCACCACCCTGGAGGCTCTGACGCCTGCAAGGGACAGTGTGAGGATCTATTTTGCATGAAGGCTAATGTGGCTGGAAAATCCCCGTGAGAGACCTTGTTTATTACCATGGATATGCAATACCCAGCTGCTTTCCCTCTCCTTGCAGTGCAAAGCCAGACAAGGCTGGCTGGCTTCCCTGTATGCTGCCTAAACAGGCTGTGCCACACAACTGTACTACGCAGATGACAGCTGGCACTGGCAGAAACGATGATTCCTCCTCAAAATGGAAATTGGTCTCCCCAGAGGGCTTTTTGTGGCAAGTGCCCGTGCCTGCCTTCAAGTTGTTGGTGGTTTTGGGGGGAAGTGCTGGCTGCAGGTGCCCCTCAGTGTATTTCTGTGTGGTAAGCAGGTAATGGAGCTGATTTTCAAAGAAAAGATTTGCCTTTGTTGCAAATCAAAGGCATAGAAGATGCTGGGTGTGTACAAGAGAGCAGGATCTGCTGGGGAAGGGGGTGGCTCTGCTCGTAGGGCTGTGCTGGCTGAGCCACCTGTACCCGAGATGGGTGGGAGGCCAGCCTGACTTCATTCTCCCCTGCTCGGCTCTTGGTGTATTTGCTGAGGTGTAGGGGATGTTTAATGGAGAAAAATTGCTTCTCCAGGGCGCCTAAAAGAGCTGCAGGTGCAGCCTGTCCCTTTGAAGTGCCTGAGGCCAGGCACCAGCCCCCAGCCAGGGTCTCCCCAGTGCTGCAGGGCTGGGCTCGGAGGGGCGGAGGGAGATCCCTTGCCAGTGCTTCGCCTCGCAGCTCCTTCCCGGGGAAGCCCGGCGAGTCCTTCTGGACCGCTGCCTGGCGGAGGGACCGCCGGAGCCACCGGGCTCCCCGGAGCCCTGCAATCCCACGCCCCTCTCTCTCCATCTCCATCCCGCCACCTCCCCGCATCTCCATCTCCATCCCGCCGCCTCCTTTCCCATCCCCATCTCCATCCCGCCGCCCCCCCGCGCGCTGCCCCGGGCTCGGCGCCGCTCCCCGCCCGCCTCCGCCCGCCCGCGCCC